>JBBPJQ010001192.1:0-12409 GCA_038088795.1 Boletus rex-veris
CAACCTTGACGACGAGGGCCAGTCGCTGAATGCAGCGATGCCTGCGGACAACTCTAGCCAAGACCGGTCGTCATCCATTACTATGTCTCGGTGGAGAACTCAACTATTTGCTCTACATTGCTTGCATGAGATATGTACCATCGTCGATCAGTCCGGAAGGCAAGAACATTTCGATATTCCATATGCACATAGCCGGGGTTTCCCTGTCCAAGGCCTTCTCGTCTCTCGCGTACCGGATTTGATCAAGATGGCATTTACTGCATCAGCAGCGTACGTCACAGAGATCCGCCTTGAAGGTCTGGTCGTTCTGCGCGACATTATCCAGGTATGATTCCATTTCCTTCCGACTGTGCCCCACTAAAGGTCATCCAGGTCTTTTCCAAAGCACCAGATCCAGATTACCCTGAAGCACTGCTGCTCGAGCAACATCAGGCTCCGATTACCGCTGCTCTTACGCCTGCCTTCTCTTCCGACACCACTCCCGAAATTCTGTCAGCTGCGATTGAGGCGTGCGCCGTTTACGTGGGTTGTGGCGTTGTCAAGGATGTAGGTAGGATGGGCCGTATCCTCAAACAATTGACGAGTGCCCTCAAAGAGGTTGATGGTGAGCAAGAGCGTATGCTTGTCCCGCGATGACCTGACACCCGGGATTAGATTCTGGTAATCTTAAAATGGGAACCTTGGAACTCAGCCCAAACGCATCCGCCGCGCTGACTGTATCTATCCTTACTGCATGGGCTCGATTG
Organism: Boletus rex-veris; assembly: GCA_038088795.1. Classification (NCBI taxonomy): domain Eukaryota; kingdom Fungi; phylum Basidiomycota; class Agaricomycetes; order Boletales; family Boletaceae; genus Boletus; species Boletus rex-veris. The sequence goes on from JBBPJQ010001192.1 coordinate 747, forward strand.
GAAATCGCTTCCGCAGAGCAGGAGTATCTCCTCGATGTCATCAAACCTCACAGAGGCGTTCTCGCCTCGCAATGGATCGCGTGTTTGCGTGACTACGCTACCATTCGTGCAGATTCAGAATTTGTCCACGACTTATCTATTGTCTCCGTGGACCCCTCGTATGCAAACCTCGGGAAAGTGGTCTTATTACCAGTAGGTCGACAACAGTCCATGGTGTACAGATGTCTAATAAGGACCTAGTATTACTCCGACTCTTGGGCCACCATCCTCCAAGCAGTCGCTAATGCGATGGAACGCAGTGAACAGCATATCTCGAGTGCTATTCTTGGTCAAAGCTCCACTGCCGTGCTACTCTCACCGAATGGTTTGGGGCTTCCCCGTACCGAACCAGCACCGCTATTCTTCGTACTATTTGGACTCATCTATGAAGCTTTAGCGGTCTCATCCCCTCAATTGTCTGCAACCCCCAGCCTACACAGTGCTACAGTAATCGCGTCGCTCAGGGCCCTCAAGTGTCTGATTGACCCCCGCTATTCAGGGAAAGCACTTTTAGAACCCAATGTCTTCAAGGAGTTCATCAGCCTGTGCTACCGGATGGCAATGGTAGAAAACGCGGCGATTCTTGTACACTTGCTGGAGGTCATCACAGTATTTGCCAAGTACTTTGGTCACCTCGGTATTGATAGTGTCGTAGCCCCGTAAGTCGTTGGGACTCCCATTCAGCACTTTGATCCTTACTTTTTCTTTTGCAGGAACGAAGCTTTATTCCCGAATTCGGTCCGTGCTCACTGCCTGAAGATCTGCGCGTACGTCCTACGCCACGCTCGACATGATCAAGGTGTCCCAGCTATTAGTAGGTAGCTCGAGTATTGTCGGTCTTCGCCTACTGATGTGAGATCTCCACCCAGCTGGAACGGTTCAGGGACTCGCCAAAATGGTGAGCTGCGCCTTGACTGCTTTCCAGCTCGTAGCATCAACCACGGAGAGGAACATCCGGGAGGATGTAAGGGGAGTAGGCTGCATCCTATACACGGGTAGGTCGTTGACAGCCTTTTGGTATTCTTCTCTAATTTCCGCCTATCATCATCAGAACTGTTGAAAGACGAGACCTTGGATATTGATCTAATAACACCAACCTTACCCGCATTCAAGTCTTTGGTGTTGGTAGATCCTCCCTCAAGGGCTCGTGATCGTTATGACAGCCTCATCCACGGTATTCTGTCATCGTGTCTTCTTAATGTTGACGAAATGCGGTTGGTTTTCTCACGCTTTCAGTCCTCGCATACTGACGAATTTTACAGCGGTAGAGAAGGACTGATCTCGTCTAAAAAAGTCAAGTCTAACCTCTTGGCTGCCGTTCTGATCTTGACTAGTCTGCCACCGGGAGTAAAAGTTGCCCGCGGTGTGGTGGAACATTTGTGTTTCGTGATCTCGCAGAAGCTTGACGAGAATGATGATGTAAGATTACCACTGTCAACGCTCCTCATGACCTCTGAAATCGAGACATAGGTGGCTATCGTTGCTGTCCACTGCGCAAAAACCATTACGGTCGCGGCCTCTGGCAACGACCTGCTCCGCAATTGTGTGCGGCTTTTGTTACCTGGATTGATCCATTTCGTCGCTAGAATGTCCCCTCGATTGGATGATGGCACACTGTCGGAGCAAAATAATGCATCGATCGAAGAAGTATGGAAAGCATTCTCCGCGCTGATTGCACTGACGACGGCTGAACAACGTAAGAGACTTCCGATTATTGGAATATTTCCAGCCTGACACAACGATGCAGGGACTCGTGTCCTGAGTATCATCTTGCCTACGGTCACGCTCTTGCTCCGACCTTCCCAAAGTCCGCCTTCCAGCGCACACTCGAGCGCAGTCGCACAGTTGCTCTCTTTCGCAACCTCGTCGCCAGTCAACTTCAAAGAAGCGACTGCACAACTTGAACCCGATACACGAGAGACCTTCGAGCTCTCCATCAGGAAAGCAGTGGAAGGACCGTCGACCGCGAACCAGATGACATCGCGTCCACAGATCTCCCTGAGATCCTTTTGAACCGTCAGTTACCCTCGCGTGACCTTCGTTTTTGCTTGTCTTGCTTGATATCGAAAGTATGTGTTCATGATGTAGACTGAAATGCATGTATCATTTGTTCAGACTCATCGGATCCCACGCGCAAAGCTGTCGCAAGCCGATTGAGCCGGTGAGGGCCTCACCTTGACCCAATACCTTGATTGTAATGTTGCGATACATCTTCAATGTCCGACTAAGGCAGTGCTGCAAGTCTGGGTGGCTGTGCACCTCGCCTTTGCCTGCTGCTACATACTACTACTAGTCCCAGAGTCACCCAGGGCAGGACCAAGGCCACAAGCTCGCTCAAGCTCAAGCTTCAAGCTTCAAGGACTACATGCCCGCACGTAATTACACATGACGCCTGGAATGCCTAGAACTTCGATGTTCCAACAACCCTATCAAGGCTTGCTAATAATAAGTTAATCTGGCTATTCGCCATCGCCTCGCCCTAGTACTGAGCAGGTACAGTGTCACCAACACGCAGCGTTACTGGCGTCTTAAGGCTGCCGGTGCTTGTCGAGGATGCACGTTTCGGGATTTCAAGAAGATTCCGCCAGGATTCCGGTCCAGTCGGCAACAGCTGTTGCCCGAAGCGGCTATCGTACGCACCCATGGATTTCAAATTTGTCAAGTATGCGGTATACTTGCTGCCGCACCGTGACCTGATGGCTAACAAGTGAACATAACTAAAATCTCTTTATGTGCTAGTACAACGAGCGTCCGCATGGTTGCGACAAGACGATAAACCGCGTTAAGTAATATGAATTCATTTCCGCCTATCCGAGTCGGTCTGTTGCGGTCCGTTTGCTACTTATTCGGGTCGGCTGCCTTGCAGACGAAACACTTATGAAACAAGTGTAAAAGTTATTCATGGACACTTGACTACCACAATCATCGAGCGTCGTGAGCGGCGAGTATCAAATGGAGCCGTTCAACCCTAGGGGTTGCTTTTCATTACTGCGCCGCTTCAGCCAGCATATAGTTGAACTTCCGGCTTGCCAGTTGCCGGTGTAATTTGTCCCCAATTCTGGAAGGTTTTTCATCACCCATGAGGATAGTTCCCGAAGGCGTGTCTATTCATGGGATGTATAAGTAATCGCTAGTCTTCTCTCAAGTGGCTTTAAACTCACCTCCTACCATGCCCGCCAGGTCCCCCAGGTCTGTGAGCCGATGCTTTCTCGCAGCTGTGGATTCGAGTACTGAGTTGTTTTTCAGTCAACAGACACTTAACGAATCACAGACAGTCACAGACATCGAGCACGCACCAGTATCCGACGACCCCAGAGCTTGGAGCTATGCTCAGAAGGTGCGCTTGGGTTGTTCCATTGCACATCAATTTCTTGACCAAAAGCATAACAGACATTAACACTAGTGATCGTCTCTTCAGCATCAATGGTCGCAGGCCTGGCAACCACCGTCCAGATTCGTGAGTACTTTTTTCTCTCTCAAATCGCCGATTCACATGTGCTTTCACATAGCTGCAAATGCACAGATTGAGCATGATCTCCATGCTTCCAACTCAGATATCAGTTGGAGCCTGTCTGTGTTTGTCCTCGTCCAAGGACTGTTCCCTCTAGTGTGGAGTGCGATCAGCGAGATTAAAGGCCGCAAGGTTTGCTCTTCGTGCATCGCGCTGATTTCTGCTTCGAATGTCATGCAATCCAGGTTGTCTATTTATCATCAATGTCACTATTTGTTGTTGGCTCGGCTGTCGTGGCTACTTCAAAGACCATCGGTCTCGTCATAGGAATGCGAGCTCTACAAGCTGTGGGGTCGGCATACATCACTGTTAGTATTTTATGCCCTTGTTGACTCAGTACCTTTTCTTCTCAGCTCCAGTGCGGTCATGGCTATCGCTGCTGCCACTCTTGCCGATATATACGAACCTCACGAACGGGGTGCGAAGATGGGAATGTATTATGCAGCACCTCTCCTCGGTGCCTCTCTGGGCCCTTTTCTTGGTGGGGTCTTCGCACAAGCCCTCGGCTGGCGTGCGGTGTTCTGGTTTTCACTTATCAGCGGAGCCATTGTTTTGGTAGCCTTATCCATCCTCTTCAAGGACAGCTTCCGGAAGGAGAGAAGTCTCACATACCAAAATGTCCTTCGCAGGAGATTGGAGGAGAATCAACTGTGTATGGCTGCACGGTGTCGGATCAACACTGTAGGATCCTCCACTGACAAGTCGCAACGAATGCCCTTGGAGGACACGATCAGGGAGTTAGAAGCAGGAAACTCTACGTCTGGGGTTGTGCATAATATCGACGATATAATGCTATCATTCAAGGACGTTAACCCTTTCCCTCCAATCATCCAGGTGTTGAAACGGTGGAACAACAACGTCATTCTCCTTGCATCAGGTAGGGTCGTGACAGAGCGTTTGTAGCCCACTGGGGTATTGATCCTGTTTCAGGCTTGATATTCGGTTTCACGTACAGTCTGTCGTATACCTGCGCCAGAACACTATCGACACGGTATGGTTATGATGCACTACACACTGGTTTCATCCTGCTCTCCAGTGGAATAGGTGGGTTCTTTGTTCGAGTCTACATCACGACGTTTTATACACTTTGGTCACAGGCAGTATATGCGGCAGCACACTTGGGGGCCGATGGTCTGATACGATGTTGATGAAGCTCAGGAACAAGCACGGAAGAAAAACGCATCCAGAGGTGGGTATGCCCACTTGATCATAATCCATTTACCTTCGCCCTAACCCGGAAACCATAGATGCGCCTTCAGAGCACATTGCCAGCAATGGCATTGCTTCCCCTCTCCGCGCTAGGTTATGCTTGGGTCTGCCAAACTCACCAGCCGGTCGCTGCTATTTGCGTAATGCTCTTTGTCGCTGGGTTTTCTTCCATGCTAGTTCCCCTTTCCCAAACTCCTTGGAAGCCGCTCAACGACTTTCTACTGACAGGTGGATATATACTAGTACTCTCGCCTATATCGTCGACGCCAACACGGGACGCTCCTCGACTGCAGTAGCAATGAATAGTGCATATAGAGGAATCTTTGCATTCATTGCAGCTGAAATTGCCATTCCTCTCCAAGTGAGCACCTTTTGCCTTGCTTGAACTATGTTGGTTGTTGAACACTCCCACAGGATAGGATTGGAGACGGTGGGCTGTATACTTTTTGGGCCGGCTTGCTGGTCATCATGGGGACGCTGGTTCTGTTGGTTCTAAACTTCGGGAATCAATGGCGGGAGAAATGTGAAGAGGTTGAAAGGAAAAACGTCTGAATGTTACTTTATTAGCGTACACCCGTTTCTTGCTTATGAAGGTAAATTATCCCATTAGTATGCACATCTAACACCAGGCAACAATAATTAGACTTGAAAGAAGATATTATTGCGATACGTAACAATCTCTGATCTCTGGATGTAAACGTGCGTGGATAGTAGTAACAGCTCGAGAAACGGCTTGACTTAAATCTGAGCATTGCCAGCCTGGTCAACGCTGCGCAGCTTCACATACACGTCACTACCTGTAAATGCCTCAATCCTGGTACCAACAGACATAGCCAAAGTGAGCTACTTACCCCAACCATCCAATGAAAACAGATCGAGTGAGCCACCGAAATATCTTGCGTATAACCTGCTCATCGGAAGTCCATATCCCAAGCCAGCAATCGTTCCTAGCCCAATCTGTACACCCTTCCCCGTGATCTCGCCAAAGAGGTTGCCGTCGCCCGCACTCGCGCTCCCACCCACGGCGGCACTCCCGCCAACGTGCTGTGCAGCATAAGGTCCACCACCATCGCTCTCAGCATTACCAGCGGTGGTAAATGCATACGAGAATATCCGAGCCATGTTAGAAGGTGATACACCACCACCCTGATCCCTGATTCTGATCGAAAGGAAGGGAGATGCAGGGGAAGGCGGAGGGGAGATCGTTACTGTGACCGGAGCAACTGCATGCATGGTCGTCGTGCCGTACAACTGGAAGTGACGCTCCACTGTCGCTCGGAAAGCGTTCTTTAGAATTTCAGTGAGCATGTATTCGAGATGGACAGGAACATAGCTTGGGTATGACGAGTCAGACCACGGATGTGGTAGGTAGCGTAGGACCAGGACTCACGCGAACGTGGTGTCTTGATGACCATCGATGACAATGGTTGGCGCAGCTCCAAGCGTTGCCTCGCAAAGTTCACTCACGAACGCACCACACATTTTGACCATGGCGGCGGGAGAGCAGGCCATGTCGACAATACCATAGTGGGTTGCAAAACCTTCATCTCCCTGTCTCTCCAGGGCTTGTGACAATGCGATGTGCTGCTCAGCAATCAAACGGACTGATATCCGGTTACGAATGGCGCCATCCAAGAATTTGCTTATTTGCGTCGGAGACATGTATTTGGCGCATTCCTGGAAGCTAACGCGACAAAACGATTGAGACAATTGCGTTCGAGCCGCAGGATGCATGAAGACGAACGAACCCCTTGGCCATGGTCGGTATGTCATTCCGATGGCTTTCCACTAAATGGCTGAGCTCGGCTGTGAAGGTTGTATTCTCTTCGAGAGTGGTGACAGGCGGGTAGCTTGCTAGAAACTGAAAGCTTTGTCTGTACGCATTCAGCGCCTTCGACACGTAGGGGTTGGTCCCGACAATGAACGGAAGAGTCTCGAGTGCGCGTGCCCGTCTCGCGAGGCGACGCGGAATCTCAGACAGTACGAAAGAGACGCTACGCAGGACTGATTTTGGCGTGAGAGGCTGACCGAAAGCCACGAGCGAGTTTAGAGTGAGGGGATGAGGAGGATGGGCGGCGTAGGAAGCCAGAAGCTGCGATATCTGCGTACTTGGAGGTTCGGGTGCACGTCGAACGTGAAATGATCGGCGTTGGAGTGCTCGCGTTGGAGTGATACGTCCTTGTATCATCATAATACGCTCAGAGGATAGACCCGGCCGAGCGCAAGTAGTTCGTGGACCCACATTAAACGCCCGTAGACCTATCAATATACCGTACGCTATAAGACAACAAGAGTTATATATCTTTCTATGTCGAGTACAGAAATCCTTGATGCTACTCCCGTCCTTGACAACAATGTTCTCCACGGATCCTGAGAGAACGAACGAGGACGCAGCAACTCATGTTCATTCGACATGCCTTCTGTTTCCTCTTGGTGGTTTGTGCTCTGGGTGGGGATTACTAACTGGACGAAAAAATTATGTTTATTCCTTACTTGGTTTCGCTGGCTCCACGTCCTCAACCACCTCTGCCGTATAGGACGATGCAGCGCTCACAGAAACGGGGGTCGAATCTTGTCGACGCAACGACCGTCGTGGTCGCGAGTCGTGAGAGGTGGTAGTATCCGGTGCTGGTGAGTGTGTGAGGGGGGGAGACTGCAGGGTTGGGGGCGTCAAGTTGGAGTGGGTAGTGGTGCTAACTGCAGACAATCGTGGCAACCGGATCTTAAGAGTAGGTGTAGAAGATGTGCCGGACTGAGTAATTGTTACGGATGCTTTGGGTGTCACAGGTTTGGAGGGGGATTGTGTAACAGGCGGAGGAGCTGGTGGTGGTGGGGTGGGTTCAGATACAGCGGGTATAGGTGGGTCTGACGCCGCAGGTGGTGAAGGTACGCGTTGAACTGGAGTCATGGAACCACCCCCCTTCATTCTTTCAGGAGCTTGCTTGAGTTTCCGCCGTCCCCTGCTTGCCCTCCCAGGTTTATTGGCTCGTTGGGAGGCGCTCTACAGATCGTTTCAGGAACATATCTTTTCTGTCGCAATACTCAACCTACCAGCTCTGCGCCCCCCTTGAACAGCGGTTCGAGGGATGTAGGTTCTTCTTTTTCCCGCTTTGTGACAATCCTTGCCCTCTTTGGTTTAGCAGGAGAAGGAAGATCGGCAGGAGCCTGTGATTGCAATGCTGTCTCGGGAGGGGTAATTTCTGCGGTATTCCTGGTAGACGTTCTGGAAGGTGCCTTGCGCTGTTTCGAGCTCAGGTCACTTTTTAATAAAGGGGAGGTCACCTACACTCACCTTTGATACGATTGGATTTACAATTTCTTTGAGTTCAATTGTTCTGGGCACGGGTACAAAGGGAGAAGGTTGGGGCTCAAAGTCGGTTTGGGTACCAGAATCAGCCATGACCTTCTCTGATGCCTTGTGGCCTTCTGGGTTGTTCGAGGTAGCATTTAGTCCCAGGGGTTGGATAGACAATCCTGCTGGGTATTTACCTTTCAGCGGAAACAAGTTGTGGAGATCACATAAGAGCTTTAAAGCGACATGAGTTGTAATTCATTGCCTAGTAGCCAAACAACTTGCCTGTGCAATGCGCAAATCATCGAAAGACATAAGAGGCTCCTTAGATGACGATGCCTGGAACTGGGTGTCCTCCTCCATCTCGTCAAGAGAACTCAACGAAGTCAATGGGGAGGATGTCACTGAGACGAAGTCGTTCTCCCTATTGTGAAGATATGATCAACTTTTTTTTCGGTCTAGGCTTCAAGAGACGAGCTTACTTGGGGTCTGGATACTGCTCCTTGCTTATCTTGCTCCAAAAGTCGAGCATGATGACGCGTTCGGGAACCCTGTACCGTCTGCCATTGATTAACACCTCGTCGAGGACGAGCTTTTCTGTCATCGCCGCGGACTGTGGGTGGATAATCTCGATATTCCCATTGTTCCATTGATTGGGTTTAGTGATATCGATAGGCGCAACGTTTTGCTTCGGGATACGTCGCTTCGGTTGCTAGGAGGACCAACAGGGATACCGTTGTGTTGAGTGAACCCCAACAACATGGCCATTGTTAAGAACTCACAAGGACCTGATCAGCATGGTTGGGGCACATCCATTTCTTTCCGAAGGAGGGCATGGACGTAAGAGGAGGATCAAGGCAATCAAGATGGAAGTGAAGGTTACAGTAATCGCAAGAAACGATCGCTCTCCCCCTTTCTGGAGTTAGACTGTGTGCGATGGACGTAGACCTACGCGGGCGCTTTGTCGAGGGTGCACATCCAGCCAGACTGTTCGGTAGTGCCGACGTGCCACATCTGAAGCATAACACGGGTACACCGTTTCGATCCTTCAATCGATACGGATCGCGATCTTCAAGCTGGCCATGACGGCTACGAGACATGGGTCGGTAAGGATAGAGAGGAGATAATCATAATCTACTTACTTAAGGCGGGGCTGCTTCAGTTCTGAGCTATCCACATAAGTTCCTTTGGCACCAGTAGCAACTGAAAGGCAGTAAAGTGAGACGCCCGTCAGAAATGAAACACCACGGACCGTCTCTAAAAAAACCTCTGATATCTTCCGGAAGCTGGAATTCTTTAGGGATGCTCGTCTGAACAAGGTGGATGAGGGGAGACATGAAAGATGGCGCGGGTTTAGGCGGCGGGTTCTACGAAACGCAAATTAGCACCACGTACACGAGAGAGATGTAGCCAGACAGCATACTCTGCGAATGATACAGCTCGGACAAAACCACTTTTCACCTTCTGGAAGGTCAACTGCTTCCATGGGAGGGTCCAAGCACCAGAGATGGAACGCCCGAGGACAGCTATCACAGTATACTAATGCACCTAAGGATCTGCACGATGAACAATGATCCTCGTTCAACTAAGCACCAAGGTGTAAAAGCGTGAGAGTAGAAAACTAGTGGCATCTCGAAAAGCACGCACCAGACCCAGTGAAGGCTCAGGTGAGAAGGAGATTGTTCCGGAGGGTTCCTCCTTCACTCTAATCCCTCGGTCTGTCTCCTTCCCCTTCCCCTTATCTTTCCTGGTTGACCTTGCCCTCTCACTAGTGGTTGGTGGGACAGAATCGTCACATCCAGGCAGTGAGTTCGCACGAGACATTGAGACTGAAGGGTCGTCTGATTCGGGTTGTACCGGAAATGTGTCGGAATCCAGGAGAGGTGGCACGCTGGGCTGGCGAGAAGGCGGTGCGTCTGGTGGAAATGGATCGGAGAGAGGAAGGGGTACAGAGAGGTTGATGTTGGCACCACCGTTGTTCAAGTTTCTAGCACTGGCTCTTTGAGCACGCCCGTTCGCAATCCTAAATACGTAGTGAGGGGGCAACCAACAAGATAACAAGGTACACGGGTAATGCATCGACAAGGGTTTGGGTTGAGTCGTGACGGGGAAGCAGTCAGAGGAAGGTCCGGCGGTGTGAAAAGGAGGGGCCAACATACCCTTTGTCGACCCTGGCCCGCTTTCGACGGGGTCCGTCGACGTCTAATGCACTGAGAGCACCCGTCATGAGGCCGGAGTAGGTAGAGCCTGGGTCCGATGTAGGGAGATAGGACACGAAGGCGGATGGCTTCTTTGGGTCGCGCTTCTGTGCAGCCTGCTGGATGGACAGCAAGGAAGGTGGACCTGGCAAAATTTCAGTGGAAAGGGAGGGATCCGAGAGGCCCTCGAGGTGGGGCGGTTGCAAGACAGGAACTCCCTGCAACAGGTAAGCCGGAACCTCCGCCATAGAGGTCATGGTTCGAGAACGAGAAAGCGTCCAAGCGGGACGGTTTGCGGGATGCCACGTCCCAAAGCGCGACGAACGTCGTGAGCGGCGAGATATCGACCAATACTCACAGCGCTCGCCCAGACCTACGACTGGATGTTCGGAGGTGACAAGCGAGGTTGCGGCGGCAACGTCCACCGACAACAAATTTTCGCGAACGCTGTACATCACATTTCTGCTACATAGTTGTCCTAGCTACCACTACTCAACCCTATCTGGAGGTGCCCAACCAGTTCTGAACACGAATTAAACTTGGAGAGTATCGATGAGGCCTCCCCTGTAATCAAAGATCAATCACTGAGAGATCATTTGTTCCGTGACGGGCAACCCAGGGTTCCTGGAGCGGCTCACATGAAAAGATCCCTGAAAAAAAAAAACAGTTAGAAACCCTGTACCCTTTACTTGCCAGATGAGTAGGGAACGCGTATGTGTAGTCCATAGGACGTTATGCGATGACAAGAGACTCACCAAGGCAACGTCAGGAAGGAGTATGCAACGATTCATCAGGGTTAAGGCTCTCGTCGGCAGAAGACCTTTTGGAAGCAACAGAGTCTCGAGGCCTCGGAGGCAATCCTTTAGAGCCCTTCTTAGACTTCGCGATGAGCCGCCTATGCAATCGATTTCCTCGATGCGCATCCCAGTGTTGCTCGTCAATCATCACCGGTCGCCGGGGATCCGTTGTACACACTTGGCATACAATTTTCTTTCTCGCCCTTAAGACGTCGCAGGGGCTAACAACGTAACGTAAGACTCGAACGCCACTCGCGCGAACCGATTAGCGCACTGGACTGATTTATTCTGATTAGCAAACATTACGCTCGCCACCGACGATAATGATGCTGGAGGCGGAAGCTCCTCTTCTCGCAAAAAAGCTAAAACAAATCTTAGTTACAATCGTATATGCTGGCCTGACTTACATTTCGTGATTGATTCAGCAGGGGATAGAACGTTTGAGGTCCATTGGTCTCCTAAAACTAGCAAGAAGAAATACTATGAACCATAATCGACGGCCCGCTAGACAGGTACCCTACCTGTGGCATCGAGGATATACATAGAAGCCATCGGAATTTCATTCCCAGAATGTATGTTGGCACTGTGTATCGCCGGGAGCAATTTGTTCCGCAGCC
>JBBPJQ010001193.1:0-12409 GCA_038088795.1 Boletus rex-veris
CTTGATATCTATGTATCTACCGTATACTAGACAAGGGGGAGTGTTGAAAGGACATGTACTTGATGTCACGTGACCTGCTTATATAATCAGTAATAGTAGTATATAAGACTCTGCTGAGTCTGAATATCAAATAACTCTCTTGATCTCTAACCGCTATCATCTCAGAGTAACTCTCTCCAAAGGTAATGCCCTAGAGTAGATTCCCTCTACCCGGTGTCTACATCGGGTAGATGCTATTGCAACACACTCTGCCTTCATGGAAGTAGGCGCCTTTGGCGAACCCGCCTCGGTCTCCCTCCTTGAACAAATGGAAGAGACCCCTCATATCGTCATTCTCAATGACAGCGATGACGAGATGGAGGACCAGTTGGACAAGGAGGACAAGGACATGGTGAGCCTCGACATTGAGGAGCGCGACGAGTACCTGGAGCACTTCTGGGACGAGTCAATTCTTTGGTCAGTTCCCATCTTTCTTTGCCCATCTCTAGCAGACACTGACGTGCGGAAAATTTCGCCTCAGATTTTATGTAGTTATACCGCATGTACGTCTGCAGTAGATAGCAATTCTACTGTTCCCTCTCCCTTCTCTATGTGTGATCACTGTAAGAAGCAACCATCTAAGGGTAAGGGAAAAGAAAGAGAACACCATCACGACCACCTCCCACTGCCTGATATGTGGCTCCTCAATTCAGGAGCATCGTCCCATTACACAAACGATCTAAATGATCTAGTAGAGTATATGGAGTTCTTACTCCCCACTTATTCTCAAATGGCTAATGGCCGCGCTGAGATCCTCGGTAAAGGAACCACCATCATACGCTTCCAAGGTAGACTCATGCAGTTATTGCCGGTCATTTATATGTCTACATATCAAGTAAAGCTCATCTCCATGGGTACCTTACTTACCAACACTTGCATGACACTACAGACCACCCCTGGTCATATCAATATATATGATAAGTGTACCAAGCAAATAGTACTAAGTTTCCACTCCCATGGCGACACTATGTACTGGATCCACGCCCCAACTGTTCGTCCACATGCCAACTTATTGTTCATGATGTCTGTGGACTACGAACTTCTCCACCGCCACTTAGGCCACCCCTCGCGTGACGTGCTCCGTGCCGCAAAGAAGCACATCAAGGACTTCCTGGATGTTGAAATTCCATCCACCAACCCCATATGCTCTGGCTGTGAACTTGGTACACAGTCCAACCGTACTTTTCCTCATAGTGAGAAGTGCACAAGCGCTCCCTTTGAGTTAATTCATTCTGACTTAAAATCATTTGAAATTGAATCATACCATAAGTACAAGTACGCTGTCATCTTTTATGATGACTACACATCTATGGCTTGGATAGTCCTCATTAAAACTAAGGACCAAACACTTAAAGCGACCAAGCAGTTCCACGCCTATGTACGAACTCAGTTCAACACTGTGATAAAACACTGGTGCTCTGATGCAGGGGGAGAGTATACCTCCAAAGCATTCACTGAGTATATGCGCGATAATGGCATAAACATTCAACAATCCGCCCCTTATGCTCACCAGCAGAATGGATGTGTGGAATCCCTGATCTGTACCATTATGGACAAGGCACAACCCATGCAACTGCAGGCTTGCCTGCCCAATTCCTACTGGGAGTTTGCGGTACTCCATGCACTCCACATGTATAACCACACCCCTTCTGCTCGGCTCAACTGGAAAACACCGTCGGAGATGCTTACCAGTGAAAAACCGACCTTCTCTCATCTCCAGGTTTTTGGCTGTGGCACTTACGTCCACATTCTGGTAGAGACTCACAAAGGCAAATTGCAGCCTAAATCGCAATTGATGATCTACCTGGGCGTATCCACCAGTAGTGATTCAAACTACCTCTTCATGCACCCTAATAACACGCTACATACGTCGGCTCACGCCATATTTGATGAGCACCTCTTCCCAAAGTGTTCTAAGGCTCAGCCACACCGGCCAGTTAACCACCCGCTGCGTTCTCACTCTCATGATGATGAGTCTTTGGACTCTGATTCTACACTCACGGACTTGAAGTCAGATGTGGAATTCACTCCTCCTACTGTCTATCCTTGTCGCCCGGTAACTCCGCTACAGCCTCCAGCCGCCTCTAGGGCACCTACACCACCTCTGGCACCCCCGGCACCTCCGGTTACCCCTCCTCATTGACCACCACCACCTCCGCCCGCTTGCCCGCAATGCCCACAGCATGAGTGCCACGCCCCTTTCTGTCCCGGAAATGTGTATGGGGAATGCCACGAACCGCTCAAGCAGCTCTGCGACATTGAGCGCACCTCAGATTGGCACAGACTCATCAGAGAAGCACCAGCCAGCCCTTCGGATTCACCCATTGTCCCTGGCGGAATGCCTCCATCCCCGACTCCGTCGGAAGACGATGTAGAGCGCATCACCAGGGAAGGGGGAGACACATTGGTTTCATACCTCTGCAGCCATGCCTTTCTGCTGGAAACGGAACAGTCCAACGTGAACTACCGTGAATGGACATACTGCGACATACAGAAACTGCCACAAGATGAGCAGACACTTTGGCATAAAGCCTGCTGTTACGACCGCTACTCAAGCGTATACGGACTTATCAATTTTCTCTCATTCTCAACCCCTATCTATTCCTTTCACGCATTCACATGCACTTCTTTCATCTCTGCTCTATCGCTTCTATCACACATGCGTATCTAATCTCCCACATCCATGCTTCCCATTCACATTAGATCCGCACCGCAGCCTCATGCTGCCACATACATGCGCATCACGCATGCCGGGCTATGTACACAGGTATATCACGTGACCCAGTGTCCAGTGTATTTACTATATATAGCAGTAGCACAGCATGGTCTGTGCGCACATGTACTTACTATATAAACCCCAATTCAGCACCAGAGAACACTAGTCTTGTTCTCTTGGAGTTTCCCCTACAGGCAACTCTACTTCCTTTCCACTTGTCTTTTTCTCTGTGCAAGCGACCTAGCACTAAAGCTTCACTTAACCGTGAGTCTTTAGGGTTGTTTCAGTATATATTAAAAGCCCAAGAAAGAGGACAGAGTTGACACTCTCAAACACAGCTCACCTGCAGCATACAAGAGGCCCAGGTTGGCCTCCTCTGAGTGCAAAATTCTTTGAGTAGATAGAGAAGGCCAGAGCTACCTCTAGGGCCTTCACGAACTTGAAATAATCCTGTTTGCTTCCAATTTCAAAGTGATCCAGGACTTTCATCACAACTGCCTTTGCTTGTGCATGATAATTGGATGTTTTCCATTTCATCTGCTGCACCTTGTACTCTAGACGACCATACCACATAGAGGGCCACCATAAGTGAACATTTATACTAGATGCAATATAAAAGCTGCTATAAGAATATATGCATTATTCACTTTTCAACTCACTGATAATCAGCAAAGTGATAGCCATGTGGGCAAGGGTTTCCACCATACCCCTATGTTCTTGGTTTGTCACATATTGCCCCTTGAACCTATCAGCATGTCATGACTGTTCTGAAGTGACACCCTCTTGAAGTTAAAAGCATAACATGCATTTGGCCTGGTGGTATAATGCTATGCTGGCATTAGTGACTATGCAAGCATACATATAAATATTTTTACATCCTGTTTGGGTCATACAAAAGGGTGTGAATGCAGGAAGATCCCATATAATCTATAGATTACTACTATCAATGTGTGGTAAATCTTGTAAACTTACTTGTAGTAATAGCAATTGTCATATCACTTCCATCCTCATATTTAACTCTTTGGTTAAGTTGAAGCACGAGATTATGATACACTTTTCTGTCTTACTTGAATATCATGCTGTAGTCTATACAAACCCATGATATTTTCTTTGTGTGAGTTGGTTAGAATGTCACAAGTGCCTCAAGTTGCCCTCATGATGAAGTGATAAGACATGAGGTGATGGTGGGTAGAAGAAAAGGTGAGTGTAAGTGGGTTCTAGGGTGGAGCAAGTGTCAGGTTAGTTATAAGAGGAGAGTTGTGAAAAAGGCACAGATAACATGAAATAGCACAGATGAACCTATGAGTAAAAACATAGTATACTATTTTTTCAACCTCTTAGATTCCTCCAGCAAGAGTAGCGTCTGTTTTGGAGAGTCTTCAACAGCACCAAAACATACTTATGAAATCTTTGAGAAGCCATACTATCACCCTGGATTGTGGTTCTTTTTTTGTGATTATGGATATTGTTTACAGAGTTCCTTCAGCCAGATGTTTTATTTGGACCCCCCTCTCAAGTTCATGGACCATAATCTTCTGTGGGCATCATTGAGGGCTATGATTCAATGAGCCAATTCTTCAAATCAACAATTATATCACTGGTTAGATTCATATTATTCTGATTTGCTTTCTCCCAGAGTTTAACTGTGGGTTACCTCAGGGAAATATTCTCTTCATTGAGGTGGACTGAATAACCGAATCCATATTAAGTGCTTCCCAGCTGATCAAGACCAGCAACATAACCCCTGATGACCTTATCAATACCTTTCTGTGTGGACAACTCAATGACAGTGGGCACTTCTGCCTTGATCTGGAGTTAGATCACATACCTCTTAGAAAATGTTTAATAACTTAACATTTACAGTGTTATCTGGGTGACATACTCTCTACATTTCAAAACTTTCCTCAGTGTCTATCTGTGGGTCCTGTTATAGAGAACATTATAAAATATATTACTCACTCTTGATGAGGTATGCTTTAAGGCATGCAAAGGCAACAGAAAAAACCAGGTCATCCTAAGGCAGTCCCCTTTACCTTGGAGCTATTGCAGGAAATCCAATCTACCATATTTCTCAGGAAACCATTTAAGGTGATATAGACCAGTATATAAACAAACTATTGTTCTTGAATGCAAGGGAATTAAACTATGGGCAAGGTGTCTCTGTTCATGAATACAAAGTTGCCTGTAGATGTCCTCCTGGACAGAATTCCATGTCTGGACTTGCAATACATGTTGAACTACAAAAATGACAAATTGGTCAATCTTGGTATCAGCATTTATCTGACCTGTAGCTAGAAGATGGTGGGTCTATGGTGATTTGATGCACTTGGGTGCCGGTATGTTTCTGCAAGGCAATATACATCATATATGCACCTTTGAATAATATGGTGGAATTCAAGCAGAAATGTCACAGAAAAGAGAAAGACAAACTCATGTGGTGTTCCAAAGCACCTACAATCTCAGCAAGATCTTTGTGCATGTACATTCAAGGCAAGCAATGAAGACATATCAAGGAGTACAGGAGCTGGGTGTTGTCAGACTAGCTTTGTGGAAAGAATGAGTACCTTCTTCCCACAATCTGATCAATCTTCAAGCCTCCAAACAGATCTTCTTGGAGTTTTTTTTGAATGATCTGAAAGTATTATTAGCTGATAAAGAATTGTACTGGCATCAGAGACATCTGATGTGACTGACCGACTAGGAAAGCTTTTTTCCTTTGGTCCAAACACTTCCAGAAGCAGTGAAAGGAAGCTTGAAAAAAGTGAAGAGATAGAAAAAATCAGCAAAATAAAAAATTGCTCACAAGCCTCCAATGAAGCAGAAGCAGGTCTATGAGAGCAGGAAAAGGAAGACAAGCAAAATAGACAAGCGAATATACTGAAAGGAAAGATTCAAGAAGAAAATAAGCATGAGGGAACAAAGGAGGATGAGCATGAGGAAACAGAGGAGGATAAGGAAAGATGAGGACAATGACAAGGATTATGGAAGGGAGTCATCTGATGATGAGGATTGAATGTATACCAATCAAATACATATTCTATATCCATCAGATTATCTTTATATGATACCTGTTTCTCAAATACATGCAATATTGACCACCAGGAATGTTCCTGTATCTTTTTTGGTTAACCTAGATTACTATAGACTTTATAAATTATGCCCTGGTCACCATATACAAATAGTCAATTAAATCAAGGATATGCACCACCACTTCAAATTGTATTTCTCCAATGCCCACCACATTCCAAGAGTATGGTATAACCATTGAGATTTATTTTGATTGATCTAGATTACTACCTCCCTAGTCACCATACATCATACCAAATTAAATCAGGGGCATACATGTATTTCCCCAATGTCTACAAGATCCTGAGAATATATACTATGACTATCAGAAATGCTTCTATAAATTCTTTGGTCAATTTAGATTATTCCCTCCCTTGTCACCATATACTATGGTTAATTAAATCAGGGATATACACCACTACTCCAAATTATGTTTTCTGAGAGTATGCTATGACAATCAGGAATGCTCTTATGTCTTTTTTAGTCAACCTAAATTATTACCCTCCTCTAGTCACTATATCATTTATAATAAATTATTCCAACTGCCCTTTTCTTAGAAATATATATTGGGATATCCCAATGGGTCTATCTATATGCTCTAATTTTTATTTGTGTCAAAAGTCTATGTGGATGTGTAATTATAATTACTCCACTTTGTGTAATGATGGTCAGCATGGTTAGTATGTATGATTACTCATTTTCAAACTTACCTTTTTTATTGTTCTCTGAATGCTCTTCAGCTGTTCTCTCAGAGTATAGAGGAACATCTTATTGAGAACATGATAGACACACAATAGACAGTTGGAGTACAATAACTGCATAAGACCATATTGCACAGCCTTGAGCTTTGCTGGCATGGATTTGATGTTCATGTATGTCATTCAGTCTATTATGATATGCTTGATCATCACATCATAATATGGCTGTCTCACCCTGCATGATTTTTTTGGTCCAGTACATTGTTGTTCAACTCATTTTCATACTTGTGACATACTTTTTTTTTCACTGCTGGCAAAGTATTCATTCAGGCAAATGTCTGAGTGATCATTTTGGAAGTGTTTGGTATATGCACCCATGTTTTGTATTACAGCCAGTTTTTGGGACTGGTTGGCAGAACTCCTCCCCTAGCCATTTATATTCCTTATAAAACACCATTAAAATCTTGCTAGATGCAATGTTATTTATTTTAAGTCCATTCCTAAAGTCAACAGGTGCAGTGAGAAAGTGAAGAATGTATGTATATTAGGAGTGCCCAAAGGGGTCCCAGCGATGGCATATGCCTTAATCCATATCCGATTCCAAGTGCAGATACTGAAATCTGCTTGCCATATCATTCTCATGAAATCTGCCTCAGATATCAACTTTAACCTTTGGCTTTTTAGGGATGTTAGTTAGATGTAGTTAGATGTATAGACTTACAAGGAAGGATCCTAGAAAGAGATTCAAGATATTGTTGACCTCCAGTGCTCAGTGGTGAGTAGAGCAAGATCAGCATGTTCAGTTGTATTTGCCACCCTGAGATGTGATTTGGGGAGTATTGACAGTGTCCTGGAGTTGTGTGTATGCCATTCTGCAAGGGAGATGGTCAGGATGGTCAACTGACAGTTGCAGTATCCTTGTCTTTTTGCACACTTAGTGAGTGACAATTGGCACATATTCACAGTAAATTCTTCATTTATCCATAAAAGAATGGAATGAGATGGGTCAACCAATAATTTGGAGCTTACCATTCTCTGTAATGCTTTCATAAAGTTGGAATCTGTGAGGGTACTGTGAGGCTCTACCTTCAGGTTAACAGTCATATGTTCTCCTTGATATTGAATCATGCTGATTTCTCCTAGAGTTGGTATGGGTAAGACTGCAGTGCCCATTTGAATGGGCAAAGATGGAGTTCAATAATATGATATTTAAAACATGTTCTGCTGTGTCACAAAGCAGGTCAACCATATTATATTGGTAATCTAAATTACTAAATCAGGTTTTGTACTACACTGGTACTCCCATTGATTTGACTCAATGGCAAGCACTCTTCTCTTTCCCTCCTCATTCATTCAGTGTTCTGAGACCTAGACCAATCAATCTCCAATTGATGATGGGCAACTGTTTTCAAGCACATGACCTAGGAAGACCAACTCAGGAGCTATACACCAGCTCTTGCTGGAAGAATCCCAGAGTTTGGAAAAGAGTGTAAAGTTTTACTCCTAGGTCATCTGTACTTTCTTGTGTTATCTGTGCCTCTTTCACATACTCACACCTACTTTTTCTTCTATCCACCATCATCCCATATCTTATTGCTTCATCATGTCATAGTGCAACTTAATCACAAGAATGGAAAGTAACATTATCCATCCCCAGTAGCTATGGCAGGGCTAAAGCCACATATACTGACCTTTCCTACTCCATGCTGTTTGAGACCTCATGATGGATCATTTGTTGAGGCTACTGGCCCTCTCCATTGTGACTGTTGTCAATGGTATCATCAAAGTGATTCAAAACACTGTTATTCCTTTCTTGTCAACCATCCAGCAGTCTCAGATCAAGTCCTGCCAAAAGTACAAATTGTTCAAATATCAGATTCTTTGGCAATATGAATGGTGTGGCAAGAGGGTCTTTATTGAGCTTAATGTGACTGGCATACCATGAACAGCTGTAGTGGTCTCCAGTTGCTTCTTTAGATTCTTTCACTTGTCTTGTCAGTACTCAATGACCTAATAATACATTTTTAACAGGGTTGTCAGCCATTTTCTTCTGGTGGTAGTCATGGACTCAAGTTCTGTGATAAGATCGAAAGCATTATTTAATTTGTCAACACTCTCCATGGGCAAATTTGAGGCCAGTGAAGTCAGATGTGAGGGCATCATGAGTCATTCCACTGTGGTTGTACATTTTATTTACCTGTTTCTCCTTTGACTTTTCTTTCATTTTATCTTGTTGGCTTATCCTTTGTCTTCTTCTTTATGTTAAGCCCTAGTGACAAGCACTCACTGATTGTGAGACAACTTCTCTTTTATAAGCATTTGTGACATGATGGATTTGATCAACATGGGATAATTTCACTGAAGGGTTGATTGAATATGAGGATGGAAGTGATATGACAATCACTATTGCTACAAGTGAGTGTGCAAGATTTGTCACACATTGATAGAAATCAATAGATCATGTGGGATCTATTCCTGAATGACTAGTATTCACATCTAAAAGTTTGTATGATCTAAATAGAGTTGCCAACATTGATTCTGTATATATTTCTGTTTTACATTCTCTACATATGCATAACCATGTGTTGATGATGTGCCTGCCTACTTGTAGGAATATTAGCCTTGGGTGTCTTTATATGATGGTCATATAGGGCTTGTTTCCATGACTCTGCAAGCTATGTGCTGAACTTGCAAGGCTAACTTGAATTCTATTACTAACTCTCAAAATACATTAGTGGCTCCAACATATCCCACTTGTCCTCATCCCAGTACTTATACTCACTTGGATCCTCCTCTTTCTGATGTTGTGTTTATGAGGTAGCATATATGACTGGATGTATTCCAGTTCCTTCCTTTTCTTCTCCTTGTTGTTATCATAATCATGATCTATGCATATCATACAAACCTAGATCCAAGCTTCCAAATGGTTACACTGCCTATATGGGCAAGCATGCCAATAACTATACCTGGTCAGCAAGCATTGTGGAATCTGCTCATCAAGCCCTCATAATATCAACTCCTGCTACTTCTCAATAGAGGCTGAATTGAGTAACAACAGAAATGAACTCTTTAATTTAATAGTTGAGCATTTCCAGGATGTGGAGGCATTTAAATAAGTAAAGACACTATGTGTGTGGATAAATAACACAGATCAGGTCACAATTATAAGTTCACCTTCCTTTCAATAATATTATTATATATAGATTAATAGGTCTAGCTAGAGTTACAATGTCCCCTACAAATAGAAAGTAGTATTTTTTTGAATTCATCATTCAATGACATATATATACAAGCTGACTATTCATGTATCCCATCATTGCTGGGGTTACTGATGCATGCATTGTTCTGCTCACCAAAATTACCTTGAACTCTTTAGCTCATCAGCCCTGTTCTGACTGCTCTGATATTTTTGATGTTGACACAAGAGTAGACTACTTCTGACTATAATTTTAACATGCAAAGCTTCTTCAACAAATGGCAATGAATAGGCCCATGGCATGATGACATGATGATAATCAAATCATCAAATCATCAATTGAGATGGAATCAGCCTTACTCTCCTTGAAAATGTCATGCATGAAAAAGATTATGACAAGAAAATTAACAGAAACATCACATTGATTCAAGACCCATTTAATGTAATACTGAGATTCCTACTCATGACAAGGCCTCAATAAATGTTTCTGTTCTTCATCTTGCTGGTGTTCAGCCAAAGGAAGGATATACAGTACAGGTGATAGATGTGTGAAGAATGTCCAAGAGAGCATGTTTATCTGTCTAGAGTTTTGGCCCTTCCAGTACCCCCATTGACATATATTTGAGTGATTCAGACACAGCTGTTGAACACTAACCAGCCTGTCAATCCAAGCCACTGGAACACCATGCACAACCTACTCCCTACTTAATTTGAGTGGGGCCTCAACAAGACCAACACACTTGGAGAGTGGGAAGGAATTTGCTGGCATTTGGAACAATTTTCTCAATCCATGCAAAGTACATTGCAGTTCAGACAGCAGGATGATCTTTCCTACCATATCATGTCTGTTGTGGTTGAAGGATTTCAGAGAAAGGTGTACTGGGTGTCCCTACAGGGTTTCAATGATGCACTTGTCCTGAGCATTATTAATTGGTGAGAGGGAATATGGTCTTTTACTAGCCTTGATTTCTCAACAGTGACCACATAGTACATATCATGGTTGACATCTTGCCCAGACTAATGTAAAATACCAGTACAATTTCTGGTTGGTGAGTGGAGAGCTCTCCTTGATAGGAATCCTTCATGTCCTTGTCAAAGGCACTGGATTTCTAGACATCATCAAAGGCAGACAAAGTGTGGCATTTGCAGCATGCACATTTCAGTCCTGTAAATGTTGGAAGGTACTAATTCTATCTTGTGCAAAGTAGCTGCTCAGAGCTAAGCTTAGATATCTTCTGCACAGTATTGAGGCTGACCTTAGTGAAGCTGTAGATATTTCTGTCAACATCATATTAAGAGATAGATTTAACTTGAAATAATAAGTCAATCAGGCATTACAGCTTGATTGTGCTATCTCACCACATGGGATTTTGAATGCCGAGGTAACAGGTACTTGATTGATCTGGGCAGGCAGCAGAGATGGGATGGGATGTGGTGGATTATCTTTTTGGTTTAGTTGGTTGCATGACTTCCTTTCAGAGCTCTATTTGAGAGTAGTCAGTGATATTAATTTTTGCAATCCCAATGTGAGCCTATCAATATCAATAAGCTGTTCCAGTCGCAGACTTGTGTAATGCAGTGAGTATGGTAGGCTCACCAGGCTCATATGTTGATGAGCATGAAAACTAAATCACATTCTATCTGTGCTGTCAGTTAAAAATAAAATACAAGACACTAGTAGTCATATACTAATGAGGTTGCGGACATCATTGTTGACTTCTTAGACATTGATATGACATCATCCCCTTGATTGAGATACATTTTCTCATAATTAATACATAAAGAATGCAAGAGTTTAATATAGAGGTCATCAACCTTGGCCTGCTGGAAGCAATGACTGTCCTGCCTCATGATAGATCACTTGTTGAGGCTACTTACTGATCACACTCTCCATGGTCATTTAGGACATCCTGTAACTGTCCATTATTGTCAATTGTATGGCAGTAAGCTAGTAATATCTGTTTTCTGTGTAGTAATTAGTAAGTACCCTATGTACCTTTTCAATCATAAAAGGCATTGAAGATGTAAGTTTTCATTCACACACCTGTGTGCCCATTTGCTAACAGTCTTAGAGAACCCCACCTCTCTGATTTTCTATACTGATCCCAATATCCATGACCAGGTCAAGCTGTTCAATGGTGGCTTTGAAGTGCTTAACAAGCTCAACATGACTGAGCCTCAGAGCTTTGATAGCAAGGTTGATATCTACAGATGCTAAATTTGAATTCAGTTTTTGTTAATTTGAATTAAATCATCCATTCAATCAATGACTTCAAAAGTTTTCTTCACAAAGACAAAGATTTTCATGCTATTTATTTCTTATGGCATGTGGTAATTCTGGTTATGGACATTTCAAATGTCTGAAGCAGCTGAATCATGGCATTTATGTTGTTCTTGGGAATTAATCTGACTGATCCAACAGCCAAAGCCCCTAGGGTGGGTGGTGACTAGTGGGAAGCCTGTAACTGATGGATCATTGCTTGCCTGGAATAGCTGAGATGAGGATGGCTGTTAGTCTGCAGGCAGAGTGGGAGCAGCCCAGGTTCACCAGTACTCCAACTTCATCTGGAAATCATAAAATGGACAATGTCTGTTTCTCAGTGAATCATCTAGCATTTTCTGAGCAATAGATTGAGCCAGATGATGCTGCAACTCTGACAGAGTCAATTCCTATTGTGATCCAGTTATTGTCAT
>JBBPJQ010001194.1:0-12397 GCA_038088795.1 Boletus rex-veris
CCTTTGAAGTGATGACGATGGAGAACGTGGAAGTGGCAGAGAGAAAGCTGAAGGCGAGAGTAGGTAAGAACTGAGACAGGATCGTCCCGTCGCCGTAATATTTTTTTTTTGGCAAGAGGCTGTCGCGTTCGTTTTTTTACCAGTACCTGCAGCTATCCCAAATTCACAGTAGTCCATACTATTACTATTAGAATTCTTGGAGTCTTAGAACACGCGGATGTGGCTTGGTTGATTGCAAGCGCAAACCAACCAGGTGCCTACTCTACGTATGATCATGATAGACCTAATGCTATCGTTTGCACGCGTTTCCTTTTACAATGCACCAGCGCACACCTCAGCTACTGCTACCGATGCCATCAATGATTTCGTCGGCCGTGACGTGCGCGAGAGCTGACATGATTTACATTCGCATTTATCCCTTGGCATTGGTGATGGGCCCTTAGCTCCCCTTGATCTCGACAGAGAGCTTACTACTCTTTAATGGAGTCGGTACTTATGTTGTCTGTCGAGGCGCTTGAATTATATGGGATCCTTCAAGCCTGTTGGAGGAGCAATTGTCAATGGACATCTTGTTGGCCAAACGGTTTGGAATCATTGCACGGTGCCGTCACATCGATTTGGACTACCAGCACGCAAATGCCATGGATAATTAAGTAGAAAAGTATGACTATCTCGTCCAACACGATTGGTTCGAAATGAGGCCACATTGTGGCTGAGCGGAGAATGAACGAGTCGAGTTGTAAAATAGGCGGGTTTTAACATTTTCTAATTTTTGTTTTCGCACCAGCATCGCTCGTTCTCGCGCCTTCTCTACACTCGTTCACCCTCCTCTTTCATCGCCATGTTTGGTCGCCGTATCCTCGCCGCTGTTGCCTTTGTAGCTGCTTGTGCTCAAGCACAACAACTTTCCATCACCAACCCCAGCCCGTCTTCTTGGTGGGGTGCGTCCTGAAATCCCGCCTTCATTTTCTCCCTCTAATCTTCTCCACCAGTCTCTGGTGCGGTGAACACACTTGCGTGGACCTGTGGCACGTCCCCCTACTCCGCGTATACCGTCGTGTTAGTGCCAATGTTTTCCGTGTGCGAACATCTGACTGACAGGGATAATGGGCCAGCCTGTCCAACTCAGACTCAGCCATCTTGTCTGGCTCTCTTGCCTTGATTGCCAACGTCCCCAACTTTGATTGTTCGTTCACCGTCAACGAACAGCAGTCGAGCCTGCAGGTCTCGAGCACCTATACCCTCTCGCTTGCGAACATCCAGAACCTCACTGATGTGCGTTCCTTTTCCTCGCCCTCATCTCCCACTTTTCTTGACTCGGTTTCGGGTTTGATATGCTCAATGGACGTGTGTCATACAGATCTATGCCTCGACTGGGTTCGAAGTCAAGGCGGCTGGTTCTGTTTATCCCGCGTCCTCCGCATCTGGCAGTGCAACTGGTACCAGCACTGCAGGCTCGGCGTCGTCGACTTCTTCGAGCAAGACCGGGGCTGCTACTGCCAACTACATCCCCGTTGGCATGAGCATGGCCGCCGCCCTCGTCCTCGGCCTCGTTGTCGCGTGAGAGTGTAGTCACAAGCGTGGGAGAGGGCGTTGATGCACACGGGTGAAATACTACCAGCCTTGGTCATGGACTTGTCTTGTGTGTTTTGATGCGCGTCATAGACTCTTTGAGTATGAGACACTCTGAACGCTTATCGTATACCCTATGCAGAGATGCCACCATTTCTTTTTCTCTTTTTTCTTTTCTTCTCTGAATAATGGAGTCGCCTCGTATTGTTGGTTCTTACTTGGTTCTTACTTTTTTTTATCTGTTGTTCATGTCGCGTTGCGATGTTGTCCTCAGTGTCTGCCTTGGCAAGAGAAATATGTTTAGATTTGCCCATGATGTTATGTGATTTCCACATAGGATAGGTGTCGAGTCTGTTATATTTGAATTTCCTCTCACGATGCGAGATTTGCCACGACCCGCATCATCGATATCGATGAGTCATCGTACAGTATTTTTCCTTGCCTCGACACCAGAGCCAGATACTAATTTTCTGTATGGGTGCAGCGAGAGATCGCACTGTCTCAACACCTCACTGTTGTTCTCGATATCGCTGCTTTCGACATCGACGAACACTAATCAGTTTGTCTCACACAGAGCCCCCTGCGATCAACCTCGATGGGGAACAGGACCGATCTGGGTAGTCACAGAATGATGGCGTAACATTGTACACGTCGAATGTATGCTGACAATCATTTCGCTCCCTCCACCTAGGCGTACCTAAACAGTACCAGATCTGATGATCGTGACCTTTTTGCTCGTTTGCCCGCCCTGAGTCCCAACCTTCTCGACCGCCTTGACGATATCCAGACCCTCAACAACTTCACCTACAAGCAAGTTAATCTCGAGAGACATCCTCTCGTACATGGATGACATACCGAACACGACGTGCTTGCCATCGAGCCAAGAGGTGACGACGGTGGTGACAAAGAACTGCGAGCCATTGGTGTTGGGGCCAGCATTCGCCATCGAGAGCAATCCAGGCTTGGTGTGCTTCAACTGGAAGTTCTCGTCTAGATAACGGCATCATGATGTGAGATCTCCGTGGACCACACTGTCAACGTTGGAGCGCAATCACCGTCAAACTTGTTGCCATAAATGGATTTACCGCCCGTGCCGTTCCCTTTGGTAAAGTCGCCGCCCTGGAGCATGAATCCGGGAATGACGCGGTGGAACGAGGAGTTTTGGTAGCCAAAGCCGTGTTTGCCTGTGGCGAGCTCACGGAAGTTCTTGGCCGTCTTTGGCACGACCTTGTCATAGAGTTCAAAGACAATGCGTCCGGCGTCTTTGCCGTCGATTTGGATGTCGAACTAGGGGGACAGATGAGTGTGCGATCTAGAGGGATCAGTAAGAGGAGATACGCACGTATACGTCTGACATGATGGATCGAGAGGGAGAGAGATCACGCAGCACGGTCGTGTTTTAACAGGAGTCTCTCGGACGATGCCGGGCTTGATCTCACCCCCAAATCAAATGATCTGGAAAAGAAAAAGGGTGAAAAAAAAAAAAAAAACATTGCGCATGACAAACTAGGCTGGCGTGTGTTCGACCCTCTCGCCAATGACACCCGTTTTGAAGCGAAACAGCGGGCGTGTACTTCCGAGTCCTTGTGCTGTCCCAGCATTATGTAGTAGACGTCCAGGTCAACCCATGGTGGTGATCAATCGGATAACATCCCGGATCGATCCGTATCGGGCCGGGGAACGGAGGTCATCTGAATCTTGCGCGTGACTTGCTGAGAATTCCACTGTGCTAGTGATCCACCAAACACTTGCGTCAGCGAATTGTTCATGACTCCTACATTTCAACAATCATATTTTCACTAGATCAGACTGTACCCAGATGTTGAATAGTATGTATAAAAAAGCTAGAGCCCATCCGTGTTGTGTTGGGGCCGTCATAAAAGACACTGAGAACGAGGTGTTATCGAGCACTATCGAGCTCCACACACCATCACGTCAGCACGAAAAAGGTATATCTGCGGCTTATGTAATTATCTATGCTATCTAAGTAAATCTTATCATGATTCGAAATCTTCCTTCTGGCTTCTTCTCTTCCTCCCTGCCTCTTCCTGTTTTTCGTATTGGATTTGCTTTTTCTTGTCTTTTGGTATGCGCGCCCGACCATTAAGAATGTTGTGCAATTGTATGTGAACGTCCTCTTCGGAAGTCCATTGGTCTTGTGGCGAACATTCCTCCGATGTCCTCGTTGTACTACGATAAGATCGTTTATCACCTTGCCATAAAGTCAGTCGCACCTGTCGGGCACACGCTTGTACATCCAAAAAATGTGTGATTTCCGCTACAAAATAATCAACAGCGGCGCAAACTCACACTGGTCTACTTTCGTACACTTGGGGAACATTTTCCTGTATGTAGCTTTGAGGAGTAATATGAATTGCGGGTGTGTTGCGTTGTTGACCCAAGTGCCGGTAGATCCAGATTCAAAACTAGGCGGTATCTGCCTGCGTTCTCGACATGTGAGCACTATGTGGAACTTAAAAGTGTCGCGTTGCAGAGTTCTCGTATGACGGAAGACAAGTCCAATTCTACTGCTCGATCAAGCATGCACCACCCGACGTCGCGCTCACACCCGCACCTCGACGATGCACCCAAACACCTTCCTCACACTCCTTGCCTACTAAAAGTAAAATAAAAGAAATAAAAGCCACGAAAACGCAACGTTAGCACAGCGCAGCCTTAAACACGACAACGAACCGCTTTCATGCACGCCTGGGTCGTGGGATAGCGCTTGCAGACGTCGTCGATATCGATCTGCGCCACGTCGTCCTCGTCCTCGTTCACGAGCGTCATGTCGGAATCCATTACGAGGATTTCCTCGATCTCTTCTTCTTCTTCCTCCTCCTCTATTGCTGCTCGCGCTTCTGCCACGACACGTCTCCTAAGTGGATCGGCCTTGGCTCTTACGATGGCCACGTCCCCTTGAGACAGATGGTTCACAGACTTGGACGAACGCGGTCCATTATCGATGTCGTCGACCAGCTTCTTGCTCGCCATCGGTGGGGGTAGGTACGTGATAACACGGCGTACCTCGGTCGCCCGCGTCGGCGCCGGCGCAGCAAGACCGAGGAGCGGGAGACGAAAGTGCCCAGACTGCTTCATCCCACTGGGCTTTGGTTTTGCTGCTCGCTTGGTCGGCGCACCCCTCTTTCGCCTGGTTCGGCCCAGCGTCGACCAATCGCCGTCGGGATCGTCGTCTTGCCCAAATGCATAGGCGGTGGGACAGCGACCAGATGCGGACGCGGGAGGTCGAGGCGCAAGAACGCGTGGTGTTTTGCGTGGCGGGGTAATAGGTTCGGGCGAGGCCAGGCGCTTGTGTTTAGGTTCTAGGGTCCGTGTATGTGGCGGATAGGTGGCGTCGTGCCGAGGTTCGGGCAATAAAGGAGGAACCGGAGGACGAGGTCCCTGATCGAGCGCAACTGATAACCACTTTGGTGGCGTTCCATGACCCGTGTGATCCGGCAGCGGGCAAGCAGAAGAGAGGGCGTTGTTGGTCTTTGTGGATCGGCTGTTCATACCCACGATGAGTGCAGGTCCAGGTAGTGGTAATGATGGGCGCATGGTATGCGCTGAGGGACAAGGAGCACCTCGATACACTTACCAGGTGGCAGGGCTAGAGAGGACCTTACCTGAGACATGAGCATGCGATCGAGGCCCGGGAGAACTGTGATAAGGCGTGGCACGGTCTTTGATGGGCGGGGCTAGGGACGATCGTGCGCCAAGTTTGATCCGACTGGGCATGAATGGACGAGGAGCATTGAACTGACCAGCAATGGTGGATATATGCGTGAATTTTCGCGATTTAAGGGCTTCTACTTCACAGGTTGTGGATCCAGACTGTGGTTTGTGGGGAGCCAAGAGTTGAGGACGCGAGCGGTCCTGTGCAAGGTCCCTGTTCTGCGGGTTGTCGCAACCCTGGCGAGGCTTGGCATCAAAATTTGTGGCGAAAGTATGAGGGTCGTCCCCAAGATGGGGCCTGCCGTCGCGTACGACAGGCAGGTCCCCGCACGTTCCTCGTTTGCCCTGTTTTTTGAATGCTTCGACGATAGGCTTGGGCTGAGGCCTGGGAGACGACCGGGCTGGCGCAGGGGTCCGCACCGGTGCTGGATTTGGAGGGGGAGGACGAGATGCAGCGTTGATTCGTGCGATCCTCCAAGGATTGGGTCGGTACTCGACAGTCTCGTGCCTAGCTGCGAGGTCCATCTCACGGATCAGAAGGGTATCATTGGTCTCGGGTTTGGCGACTGCATTGGTAACGATGTCCGAGTCCGAGTCTGAGTCGGACACGTATCCGACACGTCTGTAGCTGGAAGACCACATGTCGGTTTTTGGTATCATGACGGAGAGGGTCGCTGTGCAAGCGGTTGTTTGGCAAGGGCCTTGAGACCAAACAAGCCGCGTTGGGTCATAGTACTTACTAGTACATTGTTGTCCCTGACCATCATGAATGCACGTTCGATGTCTTCAAGGGCAGCTGCGTCGTCTGGGTGGTAGATGTGAGTGCTTTGCCAGCATCTGAGTCGACCGCATGGCCAGATTACACAATGCGGCGGCCAAGAACTCCTTGGTAGCAACCCGAAATGAGCTATCGTAATGTCAGGGACGAGGACAAGCGGCGTTAAAGAGGAGTATTTGAAGAGTCGTTCGTCCGTCTTAGCCCCGAGCGATCCTTGCCTTTTGTTTTTTTTCCCGTCGCTTCATCATGTGGACAGACAGCCTGGTCGCGCGTTTCAACCACAAACGGTCTTCCACTTTTTTTACGCAGGGGGCTCCGCTCATCCCCCGCATGGGATCTCGGCCAATAAGCACCATGACGCTTGACCCGGTGCCCGATCTTGAACGAAACAGCGACGACCAACGACAACCGTGCGATTCGCCCGTTAATTGCGCAGAACAAGTTCCCGCACCACCAATCAGCCAGCCGGTCTTATCCGTCACTGCCACTACCGTGGACGAAAAGCAAACGGGTGAAAAGCCCACACCACAACTCGCACCCAGGAACGACACTTCCCTCGCACAAGTTACCCCCGATATCGAATCAATCCAGCGCTTAGGGATGAGGAGCATTAGATCCTTTTTCATGGAGGAGATCGACACGGCGGAGGCTGCTGCACCATTGACGGCCTACTGCTTCATGACTGGCTTCATGTATGTCCTTTACCCTTCTTGTCTCGCCTCTTGTTCACTCGACGACTTCTAGTGATGCAGTATCCTTTTCTGCGATATTCGTTTGGTGTGCTTTCCAGACAGGTAATTCAGTACAAGTACGTCTCTCCTCAGCATCTCGGCCAACCCGCTGACACCGCGGCAGCTTGCACTAGCCCTTGCACGTCTCTTCAACAGCCAGCACGATACCTCCTTTCACATCGCCGATCAACAAGCCCTCTGCTCCCTGCTCTCTTTCATCTTTGGTGCCTTCATCGGACGTATCGGTGATAAGATCGGCTGCAAAACCCGCGCATGGATGACGTTGGGCACCCTCATCCAAACCCTCCTCACCGTCGGTGGCGCCATCACCATCTGGCAGAGCGGTTCTGGCAGCGTCGCTGACAACCGCGGCGACCCCGCTTGGACCAATGCCCTCTCCTTTGTCGCCATCGGGTTCATCAGTGCCAGTATGGGTCTTCAAGGTATCATGGGTAAACGTCTCAATACCCAGTTCACGACGACCGGTACGTGCCCCTCCTTTTTTAGCCCCATCCACACGATCGACCAACTGATCACGCCTTTTCTTTTGCGTGTACAGTGGTCCTCACGACGACCTGGTGCGAGCTCATGACTGAACCCCAACTGTTCAATTTTCGTCGTCTCGTCATTGCACGCGATCACAAGGTTATGGCCATCCTCTTCCTCTTCATTGGCGGCTTCACCAGCCGTGCGATCCTCGACAAGATCGGGTCCGCGGGCACGCTCGGTGTAGGGGCTGGCATCCGTCTCATCATCGCCCTCTGGTGGCTCCTCATTCCTGCCAAGAAAGCTATGCTGAAATAGGGGTAGAACGCCCATCACGCTTGGTGGCTTTCGCTGTGAGCGTGAGCGCGCGACCACTGAGTGTATGTGTTTATACCATAAAACAAGCACACATTGGGGAGGGGGGAGTGTGCAAGATCGGTGTTAACGGTCATGGTCCGTCCCAAAGGACGAGCGATGTTGCAACATGAATGTAGACGATGCCAAGACGATGTACGACATAACGCCGTGCTCAATTCGTGAAATTTATAGATATCATAATGACGTTGCATATACCTTATGTCCTTTACATCAGACGCATGTTTTCTTTACGTGCAAGTTCATAGAGAATCAATTACATAGACGACGTTTTCGTGATTTCATCCTTTGCGGGCCCATCTGTCTCTGGGGGTTTGTCAGGTGAAGCCAACGGGCCTGCATAAGTCTTGTAGGCTGCTGACGGTCCTGGGCCGATAGGATTCCAGAGTCCAGACGTTCGAGGAACCACGGGGCTTTCTTCATGTGTACTACACATTACGTCTGGGTCGGCCAAACTCGAGCTAGCCGCATAGAATGGTCCACGCGCACTTGCACAGACATTTGTTTGCTGTAGACCCCTGTCCCGAAGCTTCACCATAGGTATGAACATACAGCCCTCTTCACTTCCGCACTTCTTTGCTATGCAAGAAGTTCGACAATCAACACGCGTGCACTGGCGTAGCCCCCACGTGTCGCCGATTTACGGCCACATAAAAGGGACCCTCCCCACAGCACCTGTTCCAGTTCTCTCCTCCTTCCCCCCATGAACGTTGCGGGCTCTTCCCAAGTCCCGCCCCCTGCGCGACTCGCGTTGAGGGGGAGAGTCGAAAGTGCTTATGAAGCAGAACTGCTAGAATTCTTGCGCGAGCTCGGTCTCGACGAGATGGACCACATCCAGACACACTTTGTACACAGAACGCATGCTGGCGATACCTTGTCGGATTATGATGTGGCTCTGAACGATCTGTTGCAGCAAGCGCGTGGGTTGGCGCATTTCAACAGAGATAGGGTGTTGGCGCAGCGGCTCGCTGCTGGAGAGGATGTCGCGGTTCAGAGGCCGGTGCAGAGACCAGGGGCGGTTCAGAGGCCAAACAGTGATGGGTAAGTAGGCTCACTGCCTTGATCCAGTTCAGTTGATGGAGGGTCCACCAAAGGACGGCGACTCGGCGAAATAGTGGTCAACAACGTGGAGAGCAGGCGGCTAGGTAGGAGCAATATGTCTTTCCCTCCAACAACGTTCGACCGTTTCTATCACATAGAATTGAACCCCCACCAATCCAGAGGTGGGGAGGGTGGCTCTCCTCCATGGTGGGTGGGCTATTTGGCTCAAAGCTGTCGTTCAAGCCTGGCCCGACAAATACAAGTACGAGTACTGCTGTGCCGAGAACTTTGCTGGTCATTTGGTATGTCCAACTTGAGCCCTTTTATATCTGCAGCTCTTTGCTGAGGGGGTTCGCTGTCGGCAGTCCAACTGGTCACAATTGTGTCGTCTGCCAGGAGCCTATTTATGGCAAAGAGATTAGAGCACCCTGTGGCCACTACTACGACATCGCCTGCGTCACGAAATTATTCCAGTGTGCGGCCAGAGACGAAACGCTCTTTCCTCCTCGCTGCTGCAGACAGAACATTCCCATTACCCAAGTGCAACCCCACTTCTCACGGGAACTCGTCACGATATTCCAGCAAAAGCGAGCCGAGTTTAGCACCCTCAAACGTGTCTATTGCTCCTCTCCTACATGCAGCCGCTTCCTGGGACCCCAGGACGGCATTGGCAAAGTGTACACATGCCCGGGATGTGCAAGACAGACGTGTGCCAAGTGTCGCGGGAAGCACAGCTTCAGCTGGATGCTCGCATGGATGCACGCTTGCCGTCCCGATGCAAGTACATCCCGAATTCTCGAGGTCGGCCGCACCGCTGGGTGGGCCCGCTGCCCCGGCTGTTCCCACATGATCGAGCGCCGCCAAGGCTGCAACCACATGACGTGCCGCTGCCACACCGAGTTTTGTTACCACTGTGGCGTGCGCTGGGGGGCGTGCACATGTACGCAGGGGGGCGTACCTTCACGCTCATCTATGGCACCCACACCTACGCGTATTTGCTGTATCCGTGGACGTTTGCTTTTACTTGTATGCTTGATCCTCGCCCTTGTCCTTGTTTTTCTCGCATCCCACGTCTTGGTGATCAGTAGTCAGGCTTGTCGCATTACTCTCCCTCCACCCTTCCCTCAGCTGTCCTGCTTTCAAGCTTTACTGAAGGGGAGATCTCGTACCTACTTTTACATACGCTGACTGACTCGTTCCATTTCACACTAGGTGGGTGGGTACTAAATGCATCCCTAAATCATGAATCGATACAACCAATGTCCACACAATGACAATCCGACGTTCATCCATCCCCAAATGCAGTGATATCACTTTTTAAACAACCAACTCAAAAATCCTTTTTTACCATGCGTTTCCTCCACCTCATCGATATACTTGACCCGAAGGGACCCATGCGTGGCCTCCAGCTCGACCAGATCACCCTCCCACGCATCCTCCCCCAGTGCCTGGAAATCGCCGATAAAGTACCGGCGCGTGTTGTCGATCTGACTGAGCTGCGTCGCGTTTTCGACGAGCGTGTCGCTGAGGGAGATGCTACCATGACGTGTAGAGAGGGACAAGAGGCCATGGAAGGACCGCGGCACGGCAAGGCGGATCGTCCCGTGGTTAGCACGTGCCGTCAGCAAAAACGGAACCGCGTCGTCGAGGGTGTGCTAGTATGCGCGCGTCAGGCATGGTCACGCGCCATCAGAGGCGAAAAGGACAGACCACTTGAGCACGAATCGATCCATGGTCCGAGATGAGCGCGATGGTCGTACGACGGGGCTTGTCTGCACCGATCGCGCTCGGATCCGGGTCTTGCGAAGAGGGAGAACCTAGGAGCCATATGTCGGCGTTTACGGAGCTATTCTGGGATCTCAGACTGAGATTCTTGCGATCGTCTTCGGTGTCGTCTTGTCGGAGAGGAGGTAATATGGATGGCGGGATGCGAATGGACGGATCGATGACGAATTCGCCGCGGATGCTGCTGTCTGAGTTCGAGAGCGATAGAAAGTTGGTGGGTTTGGACTTGAAGGTGGGAGCCGAGGCTAAGGTACTCCCACTGGCGATAGATGGGGATTCTATGTGGGGGGAGTACGACGGGGGAAGCTGGCGCAGCAACACGGTTTAATCGATGCCGTGTCTAGGATCGTGGTGTAGTGCGGCGTACCTCGTCGGGATTCACATCATGGAATTGATCATTTTGAACCTTTTGGTCTGAGAACTGCTTGGAGGGTTGGTCTCCGGGTGTGACGATCATGACAATGGTTGAGGAGGGGAGAAGATTTTATTTCTGTGCTGGCCTCGGTCATCTCATTTTAAGGATTGGGATGGCTGCGGCCCTTCAGCTGCACTGCCATCCAAGACTTTGCACTGCCCACGGGTTCCAATGCGAAAAGTTCCTCACACCGCAGGCATCGGCCTGGAATCATGGAATTGTTCATTTTGAACCTTTTGGTCTGAGGACTGCTTGGAGGGTTGGTCTCCGGGCGTGACGATCATGGCAATGGTTGAGGTGGGTCATCTCATTTGCACTGCCATCCAAGACTTTGGTTCCAATGCGAAGAGTTCTTTGATAATTTTGAGCTTCTTGAATTTCTACAACGAAGCCACGCGTTCTTTTACTAATTCCCCACGTGTCGCCGATTTACGGGCATTTAAAATGGGGACCCTCCTTGCACTGGCGCCTATTCCCAGTTCTTTCCTCCCTCTCCCATGAACGTCGCTGGCCCTTCCCGAGTCCAGCCCTCTGGGCGACTCGCATCGAGGGGGAGAGTCGAAAGTACTTACGAAGACGACTTGCTGGGACTCTTGAACCAGCTCAGTCTCGACGAAATGGACGAGATGCAGTCTTTTTTTACACTCAGAACGCGTGCTGGCCATCCCTTGTCGGATCATGATGTCGCTATGAATGATTTGTTGCAGCAAGCGCGTGCACTGGCTGTTTTAAACCAGGATAGGGCATTGGCGCAAAGTATCGCCACCGGAGAGGATGTTCAAACTGGCCAGACGCCGGCACAGAGACCAGTGCCAGCTGTTGCTTGGCCAAACGGTAATGGGTGAGTGGGCTTGCTGCCTTAGTTTGACATCGATTGAGGGTGTGTATACAAAAGGACGGCGGCTCAGCGAAACGGTCGTCAGCAACATCCAGAGCGGCGGCCTGTTGCAAGGTAGGAGCAATATGCTTTGCGCTCGTATGATGATCAACCCTTTGGATCACAGAACCGCTCCATCCCAGACGTGGGGAGGATGGCTCTCCTCCATGGTGGATTGGGTATGTCACGGTGGCGCGAAGGCCGCATCCAACCCCCACCCAACCAATGCTGGTACTGCCGTGCCGAGGATCCCGGTGGTCAATCGGTCTGTCACTTCGACTTTTCTACATTCACGCTCTTGCTGAGAGGTGTCCTTACCTGCAGTCGGACTGGTCATGACTGTGTCATTTGTCAGGATCCCATCTATGGCGCAGAAATCCGCGCTCCCTGTGGTCACTACTATGGCATTGACTGCATTACGGATCTATTTCAGTCTGCAACACGAGACGAAACGCTCTTTCCTCCTCGCTGCTGCAGGCAAAACATCCCCTTTGCTCAGGTTCAACTTCATCTCTCACAAGAACTCATCACGACATTCCAGCAGAAGCAAGTCGAGTTTAGCACCCTCAAACGTGTCTACTGTTCCTCTCCCCAATGCAGCCGCTTCCTCGGACCCATCTCAGAAGGCTTTTTTGATAGTAAAGTGTATACCTGCCCCGCAC
>JBBPJQ010001195.1:0-12381 GCA_038088795.1 Boletus rex-veris
GTAAAGCTTACAAGTTTCTTACACTTTCTATAGTTAGCACATCTAGCTACATTTACCTAGTTATTACTAGTACTTCAGTAGTTCCTTATACTACTTACCATTACCTACACTTAGCTAGGAAGAAGCCAACCCTTTTCCTTAGATAATAATCAGGAAAGGAAGAACGACCAGGGAGCCAATTGGCTAAGTTTTCTTACTCACTCAGTAGATCAGTTTTTCTATTTCTTTTCTTCTGTTTGATCTGGTAGTTAGTGTTGTCCTATCACCAGCTTATAGCCAGATTGGGCCTGGAGAATTATTGCCTATAGATTTCCCTAGCCATCTAGCAATCCAAATCCTAAACAAACGACAGCAGGTAAAGAAGTGTTGTTTGATAGGCCGTAGATTGTGTGGCAGATGTGCAATGAGGTTGTTTTCTACTTGCACGAAATGATAGTCATTAGGTCCTGTGTACAGGAAAGCAGTTATAGGTCGTGAAGGGGAGTGCATTGTTGATTGTGGCCTTGTGGCTGATTGGAGGGGTTTTATAGAGATTTAGGAGGCATATTGCCAATGAGGGGTGACTTACATTTGGAGCTTTTTTTGTCCAAAGCTTTCATCAACATCTAACATGTTTCACCTGGGACTCACTGCAGAGTCAGCTGTGTCTGTTTTCTTTCGAGAAAATGGAGTTTCGGAGCAGGAATGTATGTATGTTTATATGGTGAGTGTTGACCTAGTGCACTTTGCAGGTACCTGCTGGGCGTTTAATGGTGAAGTGTGTGCGTTTTTGTCTAAGCGGCTTTGCTGTTGCCTACAAATCTTCATCATCAATTCTCAATTGTTGTTGAACATGATGCAGAATTCACAGACAGTGATATCTGGGTCTTTTGCACTCCAATACATCTTTGGAGAGGGAGGTGTATCATGGGACGTGAATGACTTGGACCTGTATACAGTCAACAGAGGAGAGGTGGAGATGAAGCACAATTTGGAGTTTCAAGGCTACACTGCTCAGCCCCAAGATACTGTTCACACTGCAATCTATGCTTTTTCTGAGGTCATTAAAGTCATCAAAATGAAGAAGGAAGGACGTAGCATTGATTTGATCATATCCCAATCTTCGTCACCTGTCTTGCCTATCCTTCACTTCCATTCGACAATTGTCATGAATTATATTTCACCCTCTATGATTTTCTTCACATATACTAGGTTGACGTCGTGTTACAAAGGGTTTCCAAACCCATATTTATTTTTTCACCAAGACATAACCTGGAGGACATTGATCTGTTACAACAAATATCGGGAACAGGGCGTTCTGCTGAATTCGCCATCTGTGCTGTGGATGTGGGAGCGAAATAAGTGCCAACTTGGACATCAATGCTCTACGTACTCGCAGTGTCCATGCAGAGAGCACAACAATGTCGATGCAGGATGCCTTCTGGCATCATTGGATTCTGAAAAACTGTTCTGTTGCGACATAGAGTTGTTCAATATAGAAGCCTTGCAGTCGGTGGCATGGGTTCTTAGTGATGCATGCTGCGACGGAAGGAGGCTCACAGACAGACTGACGCTGTCATTTGTTCAAGATTTGGATTGCTAGATGGCTAGGGAAATCTATAGGCAATTAATTCTCCAGGCCCAATCTGGCTATAAGCTGGTGATAGGACAACACTAACTACCAGATCAAACAGAAGAAAAGAAATAGAAAAACTGATCTACTGAGTGAGTAAGAAAACTTAGCCAATTGGCTTCCCAGTGTAGATAACAAGGGGTCGCTGATAACCTTCTGGACTAAACCAAACAGGTCAAAAGCTAGAGAAAAGTAAGAAGGATGTGATATATTTGACCCTAAAGGGATTCAAACGCAAGCTGATGAATAGAAGGACAAGGAATAGGAAGTCCGAAGGGCCCAGACGAAGTCTGAGGTTTCGGACAGGTACAATGAATCAATGGAAGGACACCCAAGAGACACCTGAGTGCTGGATTGTGAAGGAGAAAGCATAGAGAACATGGGACTTGAGTGAGAGCGAGGGTAAGTCGTGCAACAGGCACTGGACTTTGTATTGGAGACGTTTGAGACAATGAGGGATGAGAAAGAGATGATTAACACCAACTGGGCGAAAGATATATTCGGAAATCCAAATACAGATATTTATAGTCTCAGAGAATACTCCAGACTTAATAGTAACCAAGGAAAATGTGATAAGAAGATGAAACAAACAGTATGTATGGGATGTCAGATGTGATGACTAAGTCCCAAGACTGTACAAACAAAGTCTGAAGGGAGTCCAGACTTGCTAGTCCAAAGTCCGGCATGTTTGGTGTCAAATCCAAGGTAATTCGGGTCGGATAGACCGAATATGGCATCGGACTAAGTTAATTCGGATCGGACTTGGACTGGACTTCATACAGAATGTAAAGGATGAAATACAAACCATGTTCCATAGTAGATGGACGAACAGAGGAGGACTTGGAGGAATATCACAAAATGACCAGATATGAACCCAGAGGACTATGGATCTCTACATTGGTCATTCTTCCTTTCCTGATTATTATCTAAGGAAAAGGGTTGGCTTCTTCCTAGCTAAGTGTAGGTAATGGTAAGTAGTATAAGGAACTACTGAAGATACTAGTAATAACTAGATAATGAACACTAGAAGTGCTAGCTATAGAAAGTGTAGGAACTTGTAAGCTTTACTGTGCTTCAAGTTCTGTGGCTGTGTTAGGGGCTATGTGCCGAAATGGGAGCTTGTCTTATGGTGTAATTTTACATAGACAAAGCACAGAAAGAATTCTGTTATTGGAATAGATACAGGCAAAATGGTGATATAATGCCTAATATAAAGTTAGCTATGTTTCCTGGGAAGCTATGGTGGCTATGCTCTATGTAAAGCGGTGGGAAAGTACTAGATATGTCACTCAGTTCACACACAATATTGGTTATTTATAAACCTGCTATATTGGACAACTGAGTGAATACAAGTCAGCAAGGTTAGCAAGGTGATTTCTAAAGCAAATATTCCCAAGTATTCCTAGGCTAGATTTACTTAGGTTACAATTGGCAATTGATATGCCCACTTAGGGATATGCTTAGATAATCTGTTGGCACTTGTTTTCTGCTTAGTACAAGTTACCTAATGTGACTAGCTAGTAGTAGTAGTGCTACTAAGTCTAGTCTAATGAGCTTTCTAATCTAGCTCTATAGATGCCCTGAATATATTTCAGATTTCCTGGCTATATTCAGATCTATCTATATGGATCTTGATGATGCCTTCTTGCTGGCAGAATCCACTCCTTATATACTATTTTTACATGAGGCTGTGCTTCCTTATGCAGTTGCTTTTGGGCTATGCACACAGCCAGTCCACTTATTGAGGCTGAATTGCTATTGGCTAGCTGGAACAATGATTGGTAATGATTGGCTTGGCGCTTACTCATCCACTCCTTGAGGCTGTGCATTTCCATGGAAATACCCAAACTCTATAATCTCATAAATAGGATCAATCAGAATCAATGCTATGCAGCAATGACCATGTGACTTGAGGGCTGTGCAGATGAAGCAATGCACTACATGATGATGTAATCTACATAGGGGCTTTCCTATATATGGGAAGCTAATAAAAGTGTACAGAAAGATAGTGTAGTATACACTAGCACAAGGGACTTCACCAATGATTTGTGAATATCTCCTTAAGAATTGGGGGTAAGAAAATGAAACTTGGTGGAAAGGTAGCCTACATAGTGGTCTACCTGTACATGAGATAACAGAATTTTCCAGCTGTAGATTATGCTGGAAATCTAAGGATTCATGTCCTGACTCAGCACAATACTAATTTTGTGCAGGTCATTGAGCCTGGGTAACAAGGTGCAACACACCACCGAGAGAGTGAGTTGGGCCTGTGTCATACGTCTCGACAAGTGAGCTGGGCCTGGCAATCACAACACATTGCTGATGGAGTTGGCCGGGGCTAGCAGACCACATTTCGGTACAGCCCTTGTCTTTCACTCTTGTTGTGGTATTAACAGACTATCAAACGAAGGCGCAAACACATAATAATAAGAGGAGGGGAAACACAACATCTTAAATTACAACAGTCAAATAGTTACATTATCAGATCGTCAGAGGTATCTAAAAGTTGTAGCAATGATGCCTGAAACTTGAGCAGGATTCGCTGGCAT
This sequence comes from Boletus rex-veris, assembly GCA_038088795.1. Taxonomy (NCBI): domain Eukaryota; kingdom Fungi; phylum Basidiomycota; class Agaricomycetes; order Boletales; family Boletaceae; genus Boletus; species Boletus rex-veris. The sequence goes on from JBBPJQ010001195.1 coordinate 4,162, forward strand.
TTGCTCCCAACAAAGAAATGCACAGCTGCCTGCCAAATACCCACCCCGAACATCTAGTTACCCTTGGCAGCTGGGATGTTGGCAGTGAACCTCCCAATATCCAACCCCATGCGTTCAGAGAACAATGCTATGTCGGTCAAACCTATAAATTTGTTAGCAAGCAGCTTTGACATAGGATGAGGTCACTTACCATCACGATAGATGTGCTGCAATTCGACACCCATTGACTCAAGGTAGTCCTGTATGGCATCAGTGCTCTCATGTACTGTGCCTGACAGGATATAAGCACATCAGGCGTTTGTTTACAGCATTGCTTACCAAAATGGATTTCATGATCAAGGGCGTCCAGTTCCCAGCGATGTTTCACGGGGTCTAGGAATCTTTCACGACAAAAGCAGCAAGTGTTCCAAGTTGCAAATGCTTGGGGGTGTTGGCCTCGAGTGGGAAGTCGCATCCATGGCACTGGAGCTCAGCCTCTGAAGATCTGTGTCATTGACCATATCCATGTCTTCGATGTCAGGCAACTTGGAGTGTGACTCGGTGAGCATCGGCAAGCTTTCGCCAGATAGTTCCTCAATTGGTGTTGGTGGTGAATCAAGAAAGACCAGTAGAGAATTGGTAATAGGGCCAGGGCTTTCAGGTGATAGTGACAGCTGCTCAGACAGTTGAGGAAATGTGGACAGTTGTGGGGTTGGCAATGGCAGCAGCAACTGTGGGGATGTAATGCCACCGTTGCTGTTCGGGCATTCTGTTTCCAGAGTATTAGTATCACCGAGAGTCATCAAGCTGGAACACATTGAGCTCACCAGGTGATGAAATTGTGTCAGCAAACACTAATCGGGCTAGCACCCAATCGGCGATGGCACTGTATGGATCTATTCCACCTACAATTAGTAACCTGAGGAGTGGATCATGTGGAGACTCACCTTCTCGCTCATTGTCAGGGGTATCATCCATAATACCAAAATCGGCATCTGATAGCGTTTGCTGAGGCAGGTGCCAAGGTGGCCGATCATCAGTGAAAGTATCTGTCAATGTCATACAAATGGGGAATCCAATGCAAACAACATAGGAACTCACCAGGTAGAGTGAATCGAACAGTTTTCATCTGAGTGCAAGAATCTTGCTGTGGCCTGCCTTTAAACTGATGGCCCGGGTCAAAGCATTGGGCATCAGAATCTGAAATTGGCCTCCACTCATTGTTGCTGTCACTAGCCGAGCACTGCCACCTTGGCATCTGCTGAATGACCCATTTGCCGAGATGCATCAGAAAAACATTGTTGGAGCTTCAACACATGTTCCCTCCATTTCACTCATTCTGCTATTCTCCCCACTCCCTTCAGACAACTCCCTCACCACATGGCTCGGAAGACCCTTGCTCAGAAGATGATCGAAGAATCGCAGCAAAAGATGCTTGCAGCACTCACTCAGGTTGGTCAACCGGTTCCAATTGGGTCATCACGGTCAGTGGTATGGCAGGGAGCGATAGAAGAGTTGAGGGAACAATTGGTGTGTGGCATGGTACTGACGGTCTACATCCAACACTAACTTCATGCAGGAATTTGTTGAGGCAATGTGGGATGGATCTACCGAGATTCCTCGGTGGATTGTTGTGTGTGCCATCAAGCTGTCGACGCTCCGTCCCGGCCAATACCCTTTGTGGGATCAAATCGCAAAGGCCAATGTCAATCATCAGCCAGATCACCTGTGGCTTCATCCTTCACCTGCAGTCATCAACACTAATGCTCCCACGTCTGTGGCGACAGACGCTACATCCGAGGAGGAGGGTGAATCAAATGGCCACCCCAAACACACAAAGAGTCAGGCCATTGTCCCAGCAGAAGTCTCAAGGGAGCAGCAGCAAGCAAGTGCCAATGCAAGGTCATGTTGATAAAGGCAAGGCGAGAGAGGTTGACCCTGACACTCCACTGATCCCAGTCACTGGAGATGCCAAAGGCAAAGGGAAAGCAATTGCCGAGATTAAGGAAGATGGAGAGGAACCAGTGCAAGGTCACGTCGATAAAGGCAAGGCAAGAGAAGTAGACCCCGAGGCTCCACCGATGCCAGTCACCGGAAATGCCAAAGGCAAAGGGAAGGCGGTCGAGACAATTAAGGAAGAGGAAGAGGAACTGCCACGAGGGCATTCTTGTATGCTCACCCATGGCAGCAAGTGTGGAAGATCAGTGGCCAGGTCGACAGATGCCAACAGGTCTGAGGTCGCTGAATCATCAGCCAGAGCCAGCAGCACCGCCGAGGTTGCTGAATCATCAGCCAGAGCCAGCAGCACCACCAAGGTTGCCGAGTCGTTGGCCAGAGCTACCAACACTGCCAGTGACAATGCCCGACCCCATGTGGAAGCTGCTGCAACAGGGATCTGTCCTGCAAGCCCCGGATTCGCAGCAAGGCCTGCGACCAGTGCTTCCATTGGAAGATTAGGTGTTCATGGGTAGCTGAAGATCAGGGGTGGTCTGTCTCCCAACCTCAAGGATGCACCAAGTCTCGTCCACATCCAGCATCACTGTCTTGATCAACATCACCATCTGCAAAACCGAAGACTCCCCACTGATCGACAAAGAAGAAGTCGCAGGCAGCTGACCCTGCGCCGAAGACCAATGGTGGAGAAGAAGCGCTGAAGGCATCACAGCCGAAAGCTCCTGCTGCTGCACATCATCATCGTTGATTGCCATCACCTGCATCGTCCAACCATCCCTCAACATCGTTGGGAAGGGAAGAACAGCCCTCAGCTCCAAAGCATCCCCAGCAAGAAAGTAAAGGCCCACAGCTGGCGATGCCAACAATCAAGTCTTACATTGTGGAGTCATCAATGAAGGGTCCAAAGGCCCATGGGACAGTGAAAAAGACACTTGGTAAGCATATGGTACCACCATGATGTCAATGCTAAGTTAGCGTTCACTAGTGTTTGACGGGATAGAAATCCCCACAATGAATCCTCGACCTCGCATCGTCCCTGCCCGATCACCAGCCCCAGGCCCCTCCTCCTCATCTGACATATACCCACTGACTACCTCAGCAACATTGGAGAGCAGCGAGGTCCATCGCCTTGCTGAAAAATGTGACCGGTTACGTCAGGACAACGTGGCTCTGGAGAATTGCATTCGATTGCTTGAAAGCGGCCTCAAGACGTTCAGGGACGTTCTGAAGGCCCAATTCCCAGATCTCAATGACGCTCACCTGGCTTTCCCATTCACTGACCCCAGTCAATCAGCCAAACCTTCCAACGCTGCATCAGCGAAGACACCCCCACCAGCATCCCCTGCCCATTCCTCATCCCCAACACCTCATGGAACCATGAGTGACATTATCCAGCATAGGCCAATTCCCCATTCGCCCTCCCCATCCCCTGCCGGCCTACCAGAGAACTGATTTGAAGAGTTGCCTGATGAAGATTCGGCTATGGAGACGACTGAGCATGTCACTGATGGTATCAGCACTGGAGAGACCAGCATCATTGCTGACACCGTCCCTGCCACAGCCAATAGAAACGCCATGGCCGTGGAGACCACTGAGATTGCAAGTCAGGTCGGTGACACCATCAGCACTGGACAGACCAGCAGAATCACTGATGAAGTTCCAATGGCTGATGGCAAGGCAGCTGAGGAAGATTCAGCGATACAGACGACCAATATTGGCGATACAATCATTGGTAATGACGTGGAGAACCTCATCGGGAGCCACATCACTGAGGGCAATGCTTGCAAGGCCAACCTGGGTGAGGACACGACCGAGATCGCTGATCAGGCAATTGGTCGCGGCAGCAGTGAAACAAATGCCGATGTCACCAAGAAAATGGCAATGACCAACATCATCAATGAGACCATCAATGGCATCAACACTGCAATGATTGGCAGTAACACCAACACAGTCGCCCCAGAGACTAATAGCACCAATGCAACGACCGACACCGATGAACAGGCCATGCAGGCTGTCAGCAATGGAGCCATCGGCAATTCCACCAGTGCAATTGTGCCAGGTCCCAACACAGGTCATCAAGACGCCACAAAAGCCGATCAAGCAGCTGAAGTTGGCAGCACTCCTGATGCTGATGCTAACAGTGATGCTGGTGTGTCGGGTGAATCGGCAGCTGTGGCAGAGGACAACATGATGGTGGAATGAGTCAGAGTCAGGTTTTATATCACAATCCTCTTTCTTGTACATACAAATTTATGCATATCACTATGTACATAGTAACTGTACCATCTAAACAATCTGTTTATGCTTCTTTGCCTTTGGTTCACCAGCTGTGAAATCAGCATCTGGTGGTGGAGGCGGTCGCCGATTTCGTCCCGATCGCCGAGGTGTCTCAGGCTCCGGATCCTTTGCAACGGGTGATGCATTTGCCGAACGCCCGACTCTTGCGCCGGATGGCTTCCCTCCCTTGCAATTGATCCTCTGCTCAGGGATGTTATCTGGGCGTTTGCCCTGAGACATCTTCATCGGCGGTGTTGCCGGTTCCTCCTCAATGTGCCATTTCGTCGCAGAACCCTATCGCCGATTGTTACTTTCCGTGATATAATTTGGGGTAAAGCTTACCTGTGCCTCATTTGGTTGATCGGCAGTTGTATCGCGAATCCGTTTCACCCCCCGTCTCTTCTGTTCTGATGGCTTGGCAGCAGTATCCACGTTCTTAGATGCATTAGCTGACTCGGTACTTTCCTGCACCAGTTTGCGAACCGCGTTATTAGCGGCCGTCGGCATTTTATTAGGGGCCGATGGTGTTTTATTAAAGGCCGACGGTGTTTCAACTGGTATCTCCGACTCCCGACGGTTGGCTCGGCCTTCGGCATTGGCTTGCAATGCATGTGCATGCAGGACGCTGGAGGAAGATGCTTTCTTCTTCATTGCTGACCTCAATGGCGGCCCTCTTTTGTGATGGTTCGGCTGTGCTGCTTTGCTATGACCATCGGAGTGTTCAACTTGGACTACCGGGACTTCCTTGTAAGCATTATGTAGAGCTTCACCGGAATCTGTACTATTTAATCAGATGAGGCAATGGAGCATGGGAGGATGGGTACCTTGATCGGGTCCATGTTCTGTCCCTGCGGTGGTCATGACCATCTTTTCCCTTTCTACCGAGGGTCCAGTCTTCTTTTGCCGATGGCCGTCAGTGTTGGATGGTCCCGATGTAGGTTTCAGACCACTTCCCTTCACAAGGCTTGCTGTTGAGGGCCCAGGGGTCGGCTGCCGACTGGCAACACTTCCTTTCAATCTTTCCTTTTTCTGCTGGATGATGGACTTCATTGGAGGTCGCATGGAGAACGTAATAGGGTTGCCATCATCCAGACCAGCCAATGCAGGATTCTCAAAACTTGGCTCGGCCATCATTGCTGACCCTCTACTCCGCGCCTGAACTGATTTGCGGACATCGGCCTTTCTCTTGCCTTTGGAGCTCGGCTTCTTGCCTGTTGTGTGATGTCTCAGAGAAGATGTCTGAGGATATGCAGCTGGCAGTGATGATGCTTGGGCACTGTGGTCTGGGTGGGAAGCAGTGTCTCCCTTATGTCCAGCCATGTTGCTGACTGGGTCTGTTATGTCAGCAACTCTTTTTTGGGAACCGGGAATGACATCGGCATGCTCCTTCCCTTTGGATCGGTGTTTTGCAGGAGGTTCGTCTTCATCAGCAATACTCGGCTTTGCATTAGTATTATCGGCAACATTCAGGCCAGATGTGTATCCCTCGGCAGTCTGCGCCCCTATGATCCAATCTGGTTCCTGATGGGTATCATGAACTGCTGAACTCACCATCTTCTCCTTTGTCTGATGGAAAGTCTCCGATGTATTACCTTCCATGGAGCCATTATTGGAACCATCGGTGTCCTCCCCTTCGTCATCGGGATTCCCAGGCTTCATTAGCCGATTATCCTTCGAGCCCATGTAGTGGACATGCACTAGAAACTCGGACAGCCTGCCATGTAAATCACCTAATGTTTTCGGATGACCCCACCCTGGGCCCGGGGTGTTTGTCCAGTGATAATAATGCTGCATACTGTGTATTGGGCCCATCTGGGGACCATGGGGACCTTCCCGAAAGAGTCAGTTGGGCCTGTCTGGGGACCATGGGGACATTCCCAAGAGAGTCAGTTGGGCCCATCTGGGGACCATGGGGAAATCTCCGAGAGAGTAGGTTGGGCCCATCTAGAGGCAATGGAAACATCTCCGAGACAGTCGGTCAGGCCTGTCTGGGGATCATGGAGACATCTCCGAGAGAGTCAGTTGGGCCCTTCTGGGAACCATGGGGACATTCCCGAGAAAGTCAGTTGGGCCCATCTGGGGATCATGGAGAAATCTCCAAGAGAGTCAATCAGGCCCATCTGGGGACCATGGAGAAATCTCCGAGAGAGTAGGTCGGGCCCATCTAGACGCAATGGAAACATCTCCAAGACAGTCGGTCAGGCCTGTCTGGGGATCATGGAGACATCTCCGAGAGAGTCAGTTGGGCCCTTCTGGGAACTGTGGGGACATTCCTGAGAAAGTCATTCGGGCCCATCTGGGGACCATGAGACATCTTGGGAACTGTGGGGACATTTCCGAGAAAGTCAGTCAGGCCCATCTGGAGACCATGGAGAAATCTCCAAGAGAGTAGGTCGGGCCTGTCTAGAGGCAATGGAAACATCTCCGAGACAGTCAGTCAGGCCCATCTACCATGCAGAAATCTCCAAGAGAGTAGGTTGGGCCCATCTAGAGGCAAGGGAAATATCTCCGAGACAGTAGGTCAGGCCTGTCTGGGGACCATGGGATATATCTCTGAGAGAGTAGGTCAGGCCCCTCTGGGGACCAGGGGACATCTCTGAGAGAGTCAGTTGGGCCCATCTGGGACCATGGAGAAATCACTGAGACAGTAGGTCGGGATCTCTGAGAAAGTGGGTGTGGCTTTCGGGCTTGTCTGTGCCTGCCGAGCCGATTTGTATCGGCCCATGGCATCAGTGACATTGTATATTCGCCGGTAGCACTTGCATTCAATGGTAATTACAAGTATATAATATCTACCTAAGGTGAAAACACACAGGGGGTGAAATAAGGAGATTCCGGCTTTGGGGCTTGTCTGTGTCTGCTGAGCTGATTTGTATCAGCCCATAGCATTGGTGACATTGTATATTCGCCAGTCACACTTGCATTCAGTAGTACTTACAAGTACACAATGTCTACTATACATAGAAACACACAGCAGGTGAAATATGGAGATTCCAGCTTTCGGGGCTGTCTGTGCCTGCCGAGCCAATTTGTGTCAGCCCATAGCATCGGCAACATTGTATATTCGCCGGCCACACTTGCATTCTATGGTAATTACAAGTATATAATATCTACCTAAGGTGAAAACACACAGGGGGTGAAATAAGGAGATTCTGGCTTTCAGGCTTGTCTGTGCCTGCCGAGCCGATTTGTATCGGCCCATAGCATTGGTGACATTGGTGATTCGCCGGTCACACTTGCATTCAGTAGTAATTACAAGTACACAATGTCTACCATACATAGAAACACACAGGAGGTGAAATAAGGAAATTCTGGCTTTCGGGCTTGTCTGTGCCTGCCAAGCCGATTTGTGTCGGCCCATACCATCGGTGACATTGTATATTAGCCAGTCACACTTGCATTCAATGGTAATTACAAGTATATAATGTCTACCTAAGGTGAAAACACACAGGAGGTGAAATATGGAGATTCTGGCTTTCAGGGCTGTCTGTGCCTGCCGAGCCGATTTGTGTCGGCCCATACCATCGGTGACATTGTATATTCGCTGGTCACACTTGCATTCAGTAGTAATTACAAGTACACAATGTCTACCATATATAGAAACACACAGGAGGTGAAATAAGGAGATTCCAGCTTTCAGGCTTGTCTGTGCCTGCCGAGCCGATTTGTATTGGCCCATAGCATCGGTGACATTGTATATTAGCCAGTCACACTTGCATTCAATGGTAATTACAAGTATATAATGTCTACTGAAGGTAAAAACACACAGGAGGTGAAATATGGAGATTCCGGCTTTGGGGCTTGTCTGTGCCTGCCGAGCCGATTTGTATCAGCCCATAGCATCAGTGACATTGTATATTAGCCAGCCACACTTGCAGTCAATAGTAATTACAGATACACAATGTCTACCATATATAGAAACACACAGGAGATGAAATATGGAGATTCCGGCTATCAGGCTTGTCTGTGCCTGCCGAGCTGATTTGTGTCGGCCCATACCATCAGTAACAT
>JBBPJQ010001196.1:0-12373 GCA_038088795.1 Boletus rex-veris
TCACCTTGTTGACTTCGAGGTCCCAGCATTTGACCATCTGGGAGGCGTGAGACGAGCAAACGAGAGAACTTTGGCACACACACCTTGTCTTCACCGCACGAAAACAGATATGGATGTCTCGGGGAAACCGCAAGGCCACGGACGGTAGAGATGTGGCCTGTGAGGGAAAGCTTGAGCGCGCCCGAGGCGAGATCCCAAATTTTGATGACACGGTCGCCGGCACCGGTTGCGAACCAGGTGTTCCCGGGCTCGACGGCGACGCTGCGGACCCACCCCAGATGACCCGAGATGACGCGGACGAGTTTCCAAGGGGGGTGGTAGGTCGGTTTGACGGTGCGCGTCGTCTTGTGGAGTGTGAGCGCTTCGGAGAGCTTGTTCAAGGTGGCAAAGGTGGACGGCTGTGCTTTGGGAGTGTTGTCGATGGTGGCGATCATGCGCGAGGTGTCGCTCGATGCTGCGGGGGTGAGTTAGCTTCGGTATGGCTGTGTAGGTGGGGGTACGTACGACCGGCGGTGATGAGTTTTTGGGAGGATGGGGGTTGCTTCGGGCGTGCGGGACCGACGGGGCCTTGTTGTGCGAGGAGTGCTGGGGGGAGTTCGCGGTAGTGTTTGTACTCGTCGGCGATTTTGACGGCGAGGTGCAAGTGGGTGCTGTGGTGGTGTGAGCACGTGACATGACTTGGATATATTAGAGTCTGACCTTTTTTCGTCTTGTTTTAATGAATCGTCTGGACATGACGCGAAAATGTCGCGAGTCCGTCTGGCGCTGTGTCTGAGGAGAGGGTCGAGTGGTGCGAGCATTGATTGTTAATGGCTGAGTTTGGAAATGGACAAGAGTGTATTTCTTTACCATTGTTTGGTGACTCAGAGACCTCTGTTCCTGCTCGTTCGTCGTTGGATTGAAGGAGGTGCAAAGAATTCGTTCATAGTCGGTAGCAACGTAGAATACATCACCATGTCAAAGGCAGCTGAACTCAAAAACCATGTGAAGCAGCTCCAGAATGCGAGCAACAATGAGGTATGTTGTTCGTAGTAATAGCGTGTTGGTTTTCTCACTCACCCATTCTCCCCCTAGGACCGTGTGGCTATCTTAACGATTCTCAAAAGAGAATTTCGGGTCAATGAAGCCCTCCTAAGGGTAGGTATTTCACGGCGTGATCCTGTCTGTCTGCACCTACGCATCGTTCGTAGGAGAGCAAGGCCGGTCTCGCCGTAGGCAAGCTCCGTGTACACGAGTCAAAGGAGGTCTCCGACCTCGCCAAGGAGATTGTCAAAAAGTGGAAAAACGACGTCGACAAGGCCAAAGCCGCAGCGCCAGGCTCAAAGGCGATCCTCGCTGGAAAACCACCAGGTGCGTCTCGTCTCATGATGACTCGTGTTCGCCTTCCCACGCGTTTACCCTAATAGTCCGCAAGCAGTCAACCTTGGTGACCCCTGTCGCGCTCAATGGCAAAACCGAAGTTCGCAGTTCCAAGACGGATGGCGTCAAGATTACCGCCACGGGCGACAACACTCGCGATCGATGTGTGGACCTCATCTACGACGGTCTTGCCTGTGACTCGGGCGCCCGTGAGTCGCCTCTCCTCTCACACGCCATCTCTGACTCCGTCTTGTACAGCCGTCGATCTCATCACCAACCGTGCACTCGCGGTTGAAAAGGCAGTGTTTGCACTGTATGGCGGTACGACTCCAGAATACAAGGGCAAGATCCGTTCCTTGTTCGTCAACCTCAAGGACAAGGCCAATCCTAGCTTGCGCGAAAGTATCGTCAGCGGCGACCTGTCCCCCGAGAAATTCAGTAAAATGACCAGCGAGGTACCGTTTCGTACTCTCATGTTTCGCAAGCTCATCGGGACTAGGAAATGATGACCGAGGAACGGCGTTCTGCTGACCAAAAGATCAAGGAAGAAAACTTGTTCAAATCTCTTGGCGCAGGCGAACAGGAAGCAGAGACAGAGGGCTTCCAATGTGGAAGGTGCAAGCAGGCAAGTCGTCTCTTCATCCTCGCATGGCACCATGTTGAACGTCTCGGCAGCGCAAGTGCCGTTACCGTCAAGCACAGACGCGAAGTGCTGACGAACCGATGACTACCTTTGTCACGTACGTTCATATCCAACCCATCTACCTCTCGCTCATCTTTTGTGCAGATGTGTCAACTGCGGAAACAGGTCAGTGATCGATGATCAATCTCTTTGTCCAGCAGATCAACAGCTTCGTCTAGGTGGAAGTTTTCTTGACTGGACTCGTGTATATTGTCTTTCTTTTACCATACTTTTTTTTTCTTTTTTGGTTGCCTCGAGATCGTTGGAGAGTTTAATCGTGTATACCCCCATTGGGCTTACATAATGTAGAGACCCATCACGCGTTTATTTACGCGTTCAACGCGCGCTTGTTCGTCGTCCGCGTCGTCGTCGGTTGTGCATTGTCTCGTTTTCGCTTGCACCATGTCCCAAGACGAAGCTTTAGAGGACGTGAAGCCAAAGCTGAACTTGACTGTCAACTTCGAGGGTCAACGTGGGTCTCGTTTGACCTGGCTTCTCCAGTCGCTCACCCGGACGCGCACGCTACAGAGATCACTGTAAAAGTCAAACCGCACATGCCCTTTCGCAAAATATTTGAAGCCGCCGAGGTGCGTATTGGCGTCGTCGCGTATGGTGCTCCTGACTCATGGCACGTTGTAGAAACGCTTTGGAAAAGAACCGGGTAGGTTTTGCCCTCCCCCCACGGCACGCGCCATCTTCACCATTTCTCTACAGGGACGTTTCGATTTGTGTATGACGGAGATAGGCTCAGGGCAGAAGGCACGCCTGCAGAGGTGCGGTTCGGTTGGTCGGGCTACGCGTATGTGACTGATGCTGTGTACAGCTGGGCATGGAAGAAAATGACACGATCGACGCTATTCTGCAGCAGGTACGTGCGACGGTGTCGGCCGTGAATTGTTTGCAGATGGATTTTTTTCTTTTCCAGGTCGGTGGTGTTGAGTAGTAGTAGACGCGTGTAGTAATTGTTGTATGTCTTAGGGGCAACTTGCTAAAAGTGATTTACGTGGGAGCCCTCTTGAACGTGTCCGATCATGTCGAGCTCACACTCTCGTCGTCTGCTTGGTTGGCTCAGCTACGCCTTTGCCAGGTAACTTTCTCTTCCATTGTCTCTCTATTCACCGCCAACGACGTTCACAGCGAAGTCTTTGTCGTCGTGTCGCTCACACTGTTCCTGCCCATATGCTTGGAGCAGTTTGCGCGGGACAATGGCTTCTTGGACCCAGACCACACCAAGCCATGCATCTCTGCCCCAGGCGAGGGCACTGCGTCCTCGGAGACACGCTGTTCTGTCAAGATTGGCTGGCTTTGGATAGACAGCGCCAGCTTTAGGTCCAGTCACCGCTCTGTTCGTTGTGATCTCCTAACACCACATGCAGTCTTTACGTTTACTCGATATCCGTTGCTCTACAAGCACTGACCGTCATCTCCATGGGCAGCATCGCAGACCGCCGTAAGTCGTTCGCGACTACCGCGTCGTGGAGACGCTGAGCACGGCCCTAGCAACGACTCGGAAACCACTGCTCCTCTCGTTTGCACTCGTCGGCGCTTCCGCCGCCATACTCTTCCTTTTTCTCTCCTCGTCTTCGCCCCTCTGGATTCTCTCCGCCGTCTTTGCCATATGCGCCAACGTCGGCTTTGGCGCCTCCGTCGTCGCCATGAACGCATACCTCCCCTCGCTCGCGCGCGAGTCCCCCGAAGTGATCAAAGCCCAGAAGGACCTCGACAAGTCGTCCACATCACTCGACGACGTCCCCCCGTCTATCGATCTCGACCATGCCCTCTTTTCAGATCCTGAATCCGTCTCTGCGCCCCTGCTAGGCGTGGAGGCGATGCCCGATCACCAGAGTCCAGCGCGGAAAGCGTATGTGGCTGCGCTCTCGCGTGCCACGTCACGTATCTCGTCGCAGGGCATTGCGTCGGGGTACGGCGCGGGCATCCTCTTGCTGCTCCTCGCTCTCGTGCCTGTGACTCAGATGCACGGTTCCACATTTTCGCTGCGTCTCGCGATCGGGCTGAGTGGGATCTGGTGGATGCTGTTTTTGATACCCGCTGCGATCTGGCTCCCTGGTGCACCGGCGCATGCGTATGGTGGGAATGACGACAAGTGGACCATCGGCTCCGAGGTGGTCGCTGCGTGGAAGCGACTTGGGGTGATGCTGCATTGGTCCGAGATGAAGCGGCTACAGCATACATTCAGATACCTCGCCGCGTGGTTCCTCCTCTCAGACGGTACGTCCCGAGCACCGCGCTCGCGCATCCAGTCACGTTCACCCTCCAACATAGGTTTCACCACCATCACCTCCACCGCGATCCTCTTTGGAAAGACGACGTTGCACATGGACCCTTCGTCGCTCGTGCTGATCGGTGCTATCACCCCTACCGCTGGTATCCTCGGCTCGCTCTTTTTCCCCGCGCTCCAACGACGGTGTGGGTGGTCCAACTTGCACGTTCTCGTCCTGCTCGTTGTCTTGGTGTCGTGTATCCCCGCGTACGGCTGTCTTGGGTTCGTCCCGTTTGTGAGACGGATGCGTGTGGGCGGATTGACGACGCCTGGAGAAATGTTTGGACTGGCAGTGTATTTCGGTGCGTCGCTCGGTGGGCGAGGGGGACGGGGGTGCTGACGTGGCGGACAGGGTTCGCGTATGGGGCGTTTCAGAGTTATGCGAGGGCGTGTTATGCAGAGCTGATTCCCCCGGGGGAGGAGGCGAGGTGGTACGTTCGTTCTCGCCTCGCTTTATTTCCGACGTGCACGCGTTGACGGGGTGGTAGGTACGCCTTGTTTTCCATCACGGACAAGGTACGTTGCTGTTGTGCGTTGCTCAACGTTGAGCACTTGTGCTCATGGACCGTCATTGGTAACGCTAGTCGAGCTCGTTTGTGGGTCCGCTCATCGTTGGCCTCATCGCTGACAGCACAGGTAATATCCGGTATGCGTTCTTTTTCCTTGTCGTCATGGTATGGCTTGCCGTACCCGTACTCTGGAGCGTCGACGTCGAGCAGGGCCGGATTGACGTACAGACGTACGCTGTGGAGCGTGTGCAAGGGACGGGCTCGGACGCGCGAAATGTGCATACAGACGGGACTAGATAGACTATGTTACGGATCGTATCATACAGGATCATGCATATCATGCACGGGGCGTTCCACGCGGGGTGAATTATTGAGACGAGAACGAGGGTATACGTGAGTGACAACGCGTCCCTCTACTGCTCCTTTTTCTCCTCGCTCGCCCGCTTGGTCTTGAAGCCCTCGAGCGCCTTGAGTCGCTCGACGAGCGTCGGATGTGAATGGTGATACGCCGAGTACCTATATCCGTCAGCACCGTTTCCACACAAAGGGAGAAAGACACCACGTACAACCAATCCACCCAGACTGTCGACAGATTCTTGACATGCAGCGTAATGAGCGCCCGTCCGAGTCGATCGCCCATGTCGTGCATCTCGGACACGCCGAGACGGTCCTCCAGCTCAAACGCGAACCGGTCTGCTTCCCATTCGAAGCGGCGTGAGACGATGTTGAGCATGATCCCAATAAACGCTTCGATCGGGGTCAAGATCATCTATTCCAGGTATGAGCGCTCGTGTCAAGTCTGTCACAACGCCAACCACGTACCAAAAACATGAAAAACGCCACCATGGTCGGCGGATGTGCCGCGACCGTCATCGGGAAATCAAACGCACGGACAAACTGAGGCGCATGCAAAAATGCGGGAAAGAGCGCAAGGATGCTGAAGATGTGGAGCTGGGAGATGCAGAGGAGCTTGGTGGGGTGCATGTGGTACCAGTGACCGAGTTCGTGTGCGAGCACGGCTTCGACTTCGTCGGGTTTAGATTCTTTGATGAGCGTGTCAAAGATGACAATATGTTTGCTCTGCCGAATGGGGGTTAAGGTTAAAGTGCAACACACAAGGCGACAACGAGACATACCCATGGGAGACCGAAAAAGTAGGCGTTGCTGTGCGAGCTCCGTTTCGAGCCGTCGATCTCGTACAAGTGTTTGAGCGGAAACTGGAGTTTACGTGCGAGCGCTTCGGTCCTTGAGCGTAGATTGCCGTCAGGGAGGGGTGAGAGCTTGTTGAAGAGCGGTTGAATGACGGTCGGGTACAAGACGACCATGATGATCTGAAACGCGAGTCTTGGGGGTAGGGTCAGTCACGTCTGTCAGATGTTCAGACACGACCCAGTGGGGACGCACAAGAATGCCATGAGCCACAGCACGAAACGGTCTCCGGCCCACTTGAACACGTAGAGAAAGACGGCAAGGAAAGGTCCGCCAATGACAGACGTGAGGACCCAGTTCTTGACGAGGTCGGTGACAAAGAGGGATGGCGATGTCTTGTTGAACCCGTGTTTTTCCTCAAGCACAAACGTTTGGTAGACCGAGAGCGGGATGCTGACTGCCGAAGAGACCATGAAGAGGATCCCGGCGAACGCGAGGGATTGGGTAATCTATGCGTGCGCTGATGAACCTGACAGCGCTCAAAGCATCGATTGGCAGACTCACCTCGTACTCGGTTCCATACCCAAACCGACCCATGAGCCTCCCGCTCACGACCCACGCCCAAGCATAAAGTCCATACTGGAGCATGGCCGAGTCGACGGCTTGTTTGAGCAGCCCCGCGACAAGCGAAAACTGAGCCTTGTCTTTGCCGTACAATTGGGAATTGCGGAACGTTGTCTCGTCGAAATGGGCGGCGAGTGCGGGCGGGGGTGCGGTTTTCGAGTAGAGCGGGTATTGGCGGAGTCTGGGACGTGTCAGGAGAGCAAAAAAAAAGGACGAGGGGACGTACAAGAGGTAGGATTCAAAGAGGGTCATTGCCCATGAGCATGCTTGGGCGTAGAATTTCCAGTCGATGGGTTCGGTTGCGACGAATGACAGCTGGTGCTGAAGAGCAGCCAACTGGATGTGCAACAAGTCCATAGTCGAAGCTGGCTGCAGAGAGGCAAATTGGAGAAAGAACACGTCGTATATGGTCACGTGTCAAGTCAATAATCTCAAATTCTTAACAAGACGTCGGAAGCTTTTTTTGACGACTTCGTCCGCCTTTCGCACATTTAGGGTTCGTCGATGCCAACCGATACACTGTCCCAGGAGGGAGCATGGGCCTCCCTCTGGTCATGCGTTGCTCGCTCGTGGTTGTGACATTCTGGATGGGTTTCTCGACGACGACGAGCATGCGGCACTCTTCTCTGGGTCAGAGTCGGGGACATATACCTTTCGAATTCCAAGGTCAGGGCCGTGGAATATTTTTGGCAACCTTTTTTTGCACATTCACGACGCCAGTCGACACGACCTCGCAAGTTTCTCCCATCTCACAGTCTATGGACGCCAATAGGTTTTCGCACGTACTGCCAATACACGCGCTTCCCGTGTGATACCCGTTGTATAAAGCTCTTTGATCCTTTGCCAACCCTCCGAGTCGCCAAATCCAGATCGTCATGAAAGGTGTGTCTAACATTCAACGGACCGAAGCTTAGAGTTTACGTTGTCCCTCACAGAACGAATGCGATCCGCCTACCAATCGTCGAAGATTGGAACTAAAATCATCCTCCGCCGCCTTGCATTGCGCTTTTGGCCAAAACAATCTGGTCGTGCTGACCTCATGGTCAGCCTCGCGGATGTCCTATACAACCGATTTGAGCAACGTGGTACCGTATCAGACCTTGATGAAGCACTTTCCCTCGGACGTAATGCGTTGGAACTTCTGCCCCAGGGGCATCCTGATCGAGCCCTTTCACTAGGCAACATTGCAGTTTACCTCCATTCCCGCTTCGAGCAACTCGGGTCACTTTCTGACCTCGACGAGGCGATCGCCCTCGCACGCAGTGCGTTGGAGCTTCGCCCCCAAGGGCATCCTCATCGGGCCACTTCACTCACCATCCTCGCACTTTACCTCCATTCCCGTTTTGAGCACCTCGAAACGCTTTCAGACCTCGATGAGGCAATTGCCCTCGCACGCAATTCGTTGGAACTTCACCCTCAGGATCCTGATCGCGCCACTTCAGTCAACATCCTCACGTTCTATCTCCATACCCGATTCGAGAAGCTCGGAACACCTTCTGATTTGGAAGAGTCACTTGCCCTCCAACGCAGTGCGTTAGAGCTTTCCCCACATGGTCATCCTGATTTAGCCCTTTCACTGGGCAAGCTCGCCGGTTACCATTACGACCGTTTCATGCAACTCGGAACCCTACCAGACCTTGACGAGGCACTTGCTCTCCAACGCAAGCTATTGGAACTTCGCCCGGAAGGTCATCCTGACCGGGCTTCTTCATTGTCCACCCTCTCGAATCACCTCCATGATCGTTTCACACAGCTCGGAAGGCTATCTGACATCGAGGAGGCTCTGGCCCTCGAATATAGTGCTTTGGAACTTCACCCGCACGGAGATCCTGATCGAGCCATTTCACTGGGCAACGTTGCGAGTTATCTCCACGTCCGTTTCAAACAGCTTGGAAGGCTGTCTGACTTGGAAGAAGCACTTGCCCTCCAACGTGATGCGTTGGAACTTCGCCCAGAGGGACATTCTTTGCGAGCCGTCTCACTGGGAAGCATCGCCATTTACCTCCATTCCCGCTTTACCCAACTGGGAATCTTGTCTGACCTAGACGAGGCACTTGCCCTCCAACGCAGCGCGCTGGAACTTCGCCCGCAGGGACATCCTCATCGAGCCATTTCAATAACCAGCATCGCGAGTTGCCTCCGTGCTCGTTTCAACCAGCGCGGAGTGTTGTCTGACCTCGATGAAGCAATTTCTCTCGAGCGCAATGCTCTGGAACTTCGCCCAGAGGGGCATCCTCATCGATCCCTTTCATTAGGCAACCTCGCAATTTTCCTCCATGACCGTTTCATTCAGCTCGGGGTACTGTCTGACCTGGACGAGGCACTTGCCCTCGAGCGCAAGGCATTTGACCTCCGCAAGAAAGGACATCCTGATGAAGCCATCTCACTGGGCAATATCGCAAAGCATCTCCACGCCCGCTTCACGCAGCATGGAGCGCTGTGTGACCTTGACGAGGCGCTTGCCCTCGAACGTCGTGCACTGGAACTTCGCCCGCATGGGCATCCTAATCGAGATGCTTCACTGGCCAGCATTGCAAAGTACCTTCATGCCCGTTTCACGCAGCGCGGAATGCTCTCCGACCTAGACGAGGCACTTACGCTCGAACGTAATGCACTCGAACTTCGCCCGCATGATCATCCTCATCGGGCCACTTCACTGGCCAACATTGCACTCTACTTCCACGCTCGTTTTGACAAACTCAACTCACTTGCCGACCTAGACGAGGCTCTGGCCTTCGAACGCAATGCACTCCAACTTCGTCCGCAGGGACACCCTCATCGAGTCTCGTCTTTGAGCAACCTCGCGAGTTACCTCCACGCTCGATTTAAGCACTCAACTGGGCACGATATTACTGACCTCCAGGAAACATTCCATCTATATTCTCAACTCTCTCATGTTTCTGAGACAGTGTCTTTCGCCAATCTAAAATGTGTTAAACGATGGATCCTGGGAGCCGAAGAATGCAAGCACAGTACGACAATCCTGGCTTACGAAACGTTTTTGCGTCTCACTGTTCAGCACCTTGCTACTCTACCGTCTCTGCCTCAGCACCTTGCGCTACTCAAACAGCTTACGGGATCAATTGCAGTCGATGCGTTTTCGGCTTGTGTTCGTGATGGCAATATTGCCAGTGCAGTTGAACTTCTTGAACAGGGTCGCGGTGTCTTCTGGAGCCAGTTGATCCGCCTTCGTTCTCATCTTGACGAAGTGATAGCATCTGGTGACACGGGGAAGAAACTGGCAGACGAGTTCACCCAGTTATCCACTCAGCTTCGCAGTGTGCTTGATGCCAGTTCCGATGCTGAGTCTCAGCACGATCGGGCGTGCCGTCTCAACATCCAATTACAGGATATCATCACGGAGATTCGCAAGTTGCCTTGCCTCTCTCGTTTCCTTCTACCCCCACTCTTCTCGGATCTCCAAATCGCAGCCTCTGGTGGACCGGTCATCATCGTTAATGCCAGCCAGTACAGCTGCGACGCACTCGTAGTTCTAGCTGACAAAGATCCTGTCCACGTTGCTCTCCCTATCGCCAAACCCGACGTCTCTGAATTATCCTTGGAACTTCATTCTCTGACGTTACGCGCCATGCGCAATGATGTGATGAGAGAGTGTATGATGTTTCTACGGAAACTCTGGGACGCGATCGTTTGCCCAATTGTGGAAGTTCTTGAGCAGTTCTGTCCTCATCGATCGCGCGTCTGGTGGTGTCCGACCGCTGAGTTCTCCCTCCTTTCGTTGCATGCCGCTGGACCATTTAGGAAGGGTCAACCAATGTTCTCAGATCTTTATATTTCGTCCTATACACCGACCTTGACAGCCCTCGTCCGCACTCGCCAAAAAAGACCACTAAACACATCCATTGAGCCCCAACGTTTTCTGGTCGTGGGTCAGGCGCAGGCTCCAGGACAAAAAGAACTTGTTTCAGTGAACACTGAGCTGTCCAGCGTATCACAGTAGATCGGGTCTGTCGCGACGGTGACTTGTGTTCAAGACCAGGACGTATCCCTTACGAATGTTGCTCAAGAGCTGATGAAGAGCGAGTTTGTTCACCTTGCCTGCCATGGGATCCCGGATCAGAAGCGACCGTTCGAATCCGGGTTTGCTTTGGGCGACGGACAGCTCAAGGTCGAGCACATCATGCGATACGACTTGCAGAACGCCCAGTTTGCGTATCTATCTGCGTGTCATACGACCGTTGGGGACGAGGAGAGTCCAGACGAGGTCATCCATCTCGCTGCGGCCATGCAATTCGCGGGATTCCATTCGGTGATTGGGACGATGTGGGCCGTGGACGATGCGCACACGAACGAGATCACGTCCAAGTTTTACGAGTATATGGTGGACGAGTCTGGTCGTCTGGATCACACTCGTGCAGCGCTGGCGTTGCACAGGACGATGCGTTGTCTGCGTTTGAGTGAGATACCCCTCGATCAACGGATCTTGTACATCCATATGGGTGCCTAGTGAGGTGACGCGCGCTACTGAGATTCGCACGTAGGTTGTGTTAGTACTTACTACTACCCCTTAACAGTATTTGCATCCGTCAAGTTCAGTTAATTATTTGGGATGGGACAGCGCCTTCAAGTATAAGGCTCGTACTACTGCTCGTATGTTCAAGCGATACAGCACTACCTGACCAGTACTCTCGTTCCGAGACACCCCCAGTGGCAACCACGCTTGATCCAGGCTCTGCTCAACGGGTGACGTCGTCGATCTTCCATGTCTGGCATGGGTGGGGTTAGAGAAACTATCGCTTGGACCAAACAGACAGCCGACGTCGATCCAGGTGTCCAGCGGAATGCTTTGTCGATCTGCACTGGAAGTAACAAATTTGCGTCAATCGGTACTTACCAGACAACGCGTCGGATGGGTCTTTTATTGGTCAAGCGTCTTCCTCTAGAGTGTTTTCAACACCCACTCCTACGGAGAGCACGGAAGATCTCCCATTGATGCCTGCGCTTCCCCCACGAGAAGGCTCCAGAGGTTTCACGGGCGGCGTACGCAAGATCAACCTCATCGGTGGTAAGAAACACAAGAAGAATGAGTCTTCTATCGATATTGCTTATATTCCTCCCATCCCTGCCAGTGTTACCTCGCTTCAGGGTGATACGGGGGATGATGAAGGACAGGAGTATGATGCGGATGGGGATGTCGGAAGACGCAGTCGCATTCGCAAGCTGATACACCTGGTCTGTTGCCACGGATCGAGCTGCATTCGTCGCCATGGACGATCAACGGTATGTCAACGGCCCACCCGATACCGCTGAATATAGTGATGGGATGGTGTCCATGATGCCCTCGACGAGCGCGCCTGCTCCCACCACTATGTCCCTGATGACTTCCCCAGTGGCACCGAGTAAAGCGACACCCACAACACCACTCAGCGTCATTGGGAACAGGTTACGACACCGCCCATGCCCGCTGTCCCCTCGACTGCGTCGCTCAGCACCGAGTCCTCAAACTACATGCATCACCATCCTCATAGATAGATAGGGGCGGGTGATGCTCACAGGGTATCGAAGCCAAGTACTGAACCCGAATCCGATCTACGAATGACATGTCCACTTTTGAACAACAAAACATCTTCTCGGCAACCTTCGCTCGCTTCGGGCTGGGACATAAGATCGTGGCTGTGGCGTCTTCTTCCACAGGGGAGTCGTCGCAGCCAGAGCGATGCGTGGAGTGCAAGCTGGAGAAGCAACATGACTGGATAATAAGAGTGCATTAAAGGACACAAAGTAAACACTTCGATCCCAGCGACCGGT
>JBBPJQ010001197.1:0-12369 GCA_038088795.1 Boletus rex-veris
GTACGCGGTGTGTCCAGCCCTTTTCAAGTTGTTATTGTCCTCATATTCCGTACAGGTGTCCGATGGAATGCACGATGTCTAGTAGCGCGACTACATGGTCTTGCAGGATCAAACTTCGCTTTGATTACGATTCGTCAGGACGTTCCTCTCAACAGCAAAAGGAAATATCGTTCGGACCCACCATCACCGACAAGAACGATGTGGATATCTGGCTCCGTCGCGCACAAGCAGCTATTCTGAATCCAAACAACCCTCCAGAAAACTTCCACAGAAAGAGTGTCCAAGAGTTGAGGAACCTCACGGCGACTAACTCACTCAAGTTTTCGCGTAACGTAGTCTCTATTTTCATAGAGGATCCTAGCGCCACCGACTTGTCCTTTGTCGATTTACCTGGTTAGTACTGTATTAACACGCACACCTGTACTAATTGTCCTATAGGATTAATACAAAACGAGGACGAAGAGGTGGTTGAGCTGGTGCGACAACTCACCGAAGGTTACATTAGTCGACAAAATACGATAATCTTAACCACGATTCCGATGAGCGGTAACTCGTAAAATCTTCGTCATCCTGGAGTGTTTCTGATTACTTGTTATCCGTTTAGATGACATGCAGAACCAACTATCAGTAAAAATGGCGAAACTGGCCGATCCCGAAGGGGAGCGCACTATAGGTTTGTCCATACTTGATGACTAGCATTGGTCTCTGACGAGCGTCTCTCGTAGGGATTCTCACGAAACCGGATACACTTGGAGAAGGTGCCGTCAATTCCAAACAGTCCTGGCTCGATGTCATCGAGGGACGTCAGCACACACTGAAGCACGGGTATTATTGTGTTCGCCTCCCGGATGATGCCCAACGGGCACAGCGTCTCTCAAGGGCAGCGCTCCAGCGTATCGCAGCAGATTGGTTCGACGCGACTCCGCCGTGGAGCGGGGTTGTTGATCGTGGGCGTTTCGGGATCCCGGCGTTTGTAACGGACATTAGCGTCTTGCTTGTCCACCATATCAACAGAGTGTACGTTGCGTCACAGTATACTCTCATTCCACTTTGAGCTCAACAAGTCATTGCGTAGGATACCACAGCTCAAACAGGATGTCGAGCGATTGCTTGGTTCCTGCTTGGAGGAGATCGGCGCTTTACCCCCGCCCGTGGAAGTTGACCCGCAAATCGAGGTCCTTCGGAGGGTCAATGCCTTCTGCTGTGCCTTTAAAGATGTCGTCTCAGGTGCTAGTTCGGACAAGAGCCTTGCGCAGCGCAATCGAGCACTTTACACTATCTTCGCTCGGGAGATTGGAGGAACGTCTCCAGATTTCCGTCCCTTTGAAAACCCCAAACAATACATGTCAATCGATGGGCTCGATTCTGAAGAACATACCGAGGTTAGGAACGATAAAGTACAAATCATGGGAGTTTATGAAGTTCGCAAGACCATCGCCGAGTCCGTCCCATATCCACCATTTACTGGTTACACTTTCTGACACAGTACAGGTCGATTGCCTGGGAGCTTCCTGGTAATATTCCGTATGAGGCCAAGACTCGTCTTATCAACCAGTTCACGGACCTTTGGTTTGCGCCCGCGGAGAAGTGTGTAGCATCCATAAACGACGTACTCGATGATGTCATCCAGCAACTCACCAAGACGCATTTTGGCCAATTCAAGATTCTCCAGAACACAATCTCGTACGTCATTGATAGCACCGTCAAGAAGATTTGATGTAGACTATCTTGTTTGCAGAGATCTCATCCGCCCTGACATTGAGGAATACAAGAGTAAAGTGCCTCAGATGGTCAAGGAAATTCTGCATCTTGAGATTGTTCCGATCTACTCTCAAAACGTGAAAGATTTCCAGGTCCTTCGTGGAAGGTGGTTGAACAAGTATCGTACAGCCCACAATAAACCTGAAGACTACGAGATTCCTCTAGCCATGGCAGATGATGTTTCGTTTGGTACCCGGATTAATGTTAGGTACACCCCACCACCACCACCGGCCGCGGGACAACCTCGAGTTCGGGGAGCGAGGGATGTCGATCCACCAGAAATTCAAGCCCTGAGGTTTCTGGCTCAGGCGGGCTATGAGAATCTTAAGTTGGAAGACCTGGCTCGTCTATATCCCCCAGACGAATTTGAAGATGAGTTGGTAGTCATGGCGGACGTGCGCGCATACTTTACTATCGCATACAAGGTACGAGACATTTACAGAACTGACCCCACAAGAGACTGAACGACAGTCCTACAGCGCATCATTGATCACATTCCTCTCAAGATTCACCAATCGCTGCATCTGGCTCTCGCAGTGAAGCTGTCGGTCAGCCTACTCCAGCGCTTGATCGTCGACTCGACATCGACGGGCAACTTTGCTGATCGTATGAGGGAGTTGGTGAGCGAGGATCCAGCCATCGAGGCGAAGCGAGTCCAGCTAGAAACAAAGCGTACACGACTCCAGGAGATGAGGAGAAAACTCGTCAACTTTGCTGCTGGGGTGTAGATTGCGAATCTGATTCTGTCTTTCTTGTCAATGTACAGTACATTCAAGGGGTTTCTGTCTATGTAATACATGCCATGTCCGTTCGATGACTCAGGTAGTAGCTCGCGCAGAACCTTGCGCGCGGTTTTCTTTTACTTTCTTTTCGTCGTCACCCACCCACCTCTCCCTCTCGCAGCGCCAACAGCCTCAGAGCTATTGGCATTGCTCGTCGCTCGTCGCCCGAACACCTGTCCGTGCGCTGGTCAAGCTGACTGCGAGCCCAACCCGCCCTCACAGCTCATTTTTTTCCCCCTTTCGGGCTAGGGCCCAGCCTCGAGTCGGAAACCCTTCGGGTTTCGCCCGACCGCAAGTATCACAGATGTAGTACTAAGTAGGCACAAGTGCCAGTGGTGATGGAAAAGAATGTACGGAGTCCGCTATCTCTGCTTTTGCCTCACGCAGAGCACGGCGTACACAGTGACTCGATTTAATTAATTAATTACTTACTTTTTGGCGCCCGGTGCCAATCTAATCTATAGCCGCGATCTGAGCTCGGCGCGTCGAGTCATGCGTAAAATTTAGCCCTTTCCTTACTCGACCCCATCCAGCGCGATGGCAGCCAATGCGCTCTCCAGAGTATCAGCGAGGCTGCAAAACCTCCCATCGATGTCTTTGCCGACCGACTACCCGAGACCAATCGGGACCAACAAACTCATTGAAGCTGCCCACACCGCCAATCTTCCAGAACCGACATCCCTCGCCTTGTTGAAACTCGCTCTGCAAACCCACAACGGTGACACAGAAGACGATGATGCGCAGACTACAGACAGCAGCCCTTCCGCGTTCCACCTCCTCCTTGCCGCCTTCACTGCCTTATTGCATCGCTACACCGGTGACACCGACATCGTGATCGGCTCTTCATCTGCCGCGGCCAGTGCGCCCCTGATACTGCGATTGGCTGTCGATCCGTCAGATACATTCTGGACCATCGTCCGCCGTGTCCAATTTGTCGAAAAGGAGGCAGAAGCTGATGTCCTCCCCTACGAAACCATCGTCCAAGCCCTACGCAAGGACAAAGAAGACACAGTAGAAAGCTCACGCCCGCTTTTTCGTGTTCGTTTCTTTGACGAGACTGACGAACCCCGGGAAAATTTCATCCACTCCACTAGTCTAACATCCGACCTCACCATCTTCGTCACGCGACCGCCTGCGACGACTCGCTCATCCCTTGCTCCCCGCATCGCACTCCGCATCCTCTACAATTCTCTGCTCTTCAGTCCAGTCCGGATTTCCTTCATCGTCAATCAGCTCTCCGTATTTCTGCGAGGCGTTTCTGCAGATCCCGCTGCCTTCGTGGGATCAGTGCCTCTCTTGACTAATGGTCAAAAAGCCCATCTGCCCAACCCAACTGCAGACCTCCATTGGTGTGATTGGAAAGGAGCGATTACAGATGTTTTCTCGCGCAATGCAATCCGCTGGCCCGACCGGCCATGCGTTATCCAGAGCGTCTCCACCACAACTTCTGATGTCATACAAGATGCACGCACCTATACGTATGGCGATATTAGGAGGGCATCAAATATCTTGGCACATCACCTTCTTCAAGGAGGTATTAAACGGGAAGAAGTCGTGATGATCTACGCGTATCGGAGTGTGGAGCTCGTCGTTGCGGTTATGGCGGTCCTCAAAGCTGGCGCGACGTTTTCTGTTATTGGTGCGTTGTTATTCAGTTACCGGACTTTGAACACGCGATTCATACGTTGCCTATTAGATCCTGCGTACCCTCCGTCCCGGCAGCAGATATACTTGCAGGTCGCTCAGCCTCGCGGGCTCGTCGTTCTAGCTGGCGCTGGGAGGATCGGGCCAAGCGTTCGAAAGTTTCTCTCAAACAACCTCAAGATCCGCGTCGAAGTCCCTGCACTCGAGTTTTCACCAACCGGCGGTATTCTTGGGGGTGTCGTTGATCGCACGGACGACGTGCTCGAATCTCGTTGCCATCTTGCAGAAACAGATCCAAACGTCATCCTCGGACCCGACAGCATTGGTACTCTGTCCTTCACGAGTGGTAGCACGGGCATTCCAAAGAGTGTCAAGGGACGCCACTACAGTTTGACCCATTTCTTCCCTTGGATGGGCGAGAAATTTATGCTGGGCGAATTCTCCAAGTTCACGATGCTCAGTGGTATTGCTCATGACCCTATCCAGCGAGATAGTGAGTATTGAAAGCTTCGCAATAGCTCGTCTCCTCATCTCTCGTTCAGTCTTCACACCTCTGTTCTTCGGCGCCGAGCTCTACGTTCCTACTGCAGAAGATATTGGGACGCCCGGCCAGCTCGCAGAGTGGATGGACGCTAACAAGGTCACTGTTACTCACCTCACCCCTGCGATGGGTCAACTTCTTTCCGCGCAAGCTACACATCAAATTCCCTCTCTCCGCAGCGCCTTTTTTGTTGGAGACGTTCTCACGAAACGCGACTGTCTTCGGCTCCAGTCCCTTGCTGCCAATGTCCAAATCATTAACATGTACGGCACTACTGAAACTCAACGTGCAGTCTCCTATTTCTCTATACCCCCCGTGTCTGTAGATCCTACTTTCCTTGCTACCCAAAAAGATATCATGCCTGCTGGCGAAGGCATGGTCGATGTTCAACTCCTTGTTGTCAATCGATCCGACAAGTTCGTTCCTTGCGGCGTCGGCGAAGTTGGGGAGATATATGTGCGCTCGGGTGGCTTGGCAGAGGGGTATCTCGACCCTGAGGCGTCCGCCGAAAAGTTCGTATCAAATTGGTTTGCCCCGTCTCCATCACCGTGGAAAGACACAATACTCCACCCACGCCAGGGTCTCGCGGGGCCTGAGTCACGGCACTGGAAAGGTATCCGGGATCGGATGTATAGGTCTGGCGATCTCGGGCGTTATCTGCCCGATGGTCGTGTTGAATGCACAGGACGCGCAGATGATCAAGTCAAGATACGTGGTTTCCGAATCGAGCTTGGCGAAATCGATACCTTGATGAGCCAGCACCCGCTTGTTCGCGAGAACGTGACGCTCGTGCGGAGAGACAAGGACGAAGAAAAGATACTTGTCAGCTACTTCGTGCCGCTAGTGGGCGCGCAGCTGAATGGTTTCACGAGCGAACTTAGCGATGGCGAAGAAGCCGGCGGCGTCAAGAGTATATCAAAATATAGACGACTCATCAAAGACATTAGAGAGCATCTCAAGAAAAAATTGCCGAGTTATAGCATTGCCACGTGTGCGTCGGTACTCGCTGGCGCTGATCATTTGGCTAACGCCGTGTACTCGGCCAGTATTCGTTCCCCTTCACCGCATGCCCCTTAACCCCAATGGCAAAATAGACAAACCTGCCCTTCCTTTCCCCGACACAGCTCACGCACACGTCGTTTACGCCGAAAACAAAGCTGCCTCCAAGGGCGACAAAACAAGGGCCATCAGTCCCACAGAAAGAAAACTGAGTTCAATATGGGCAGAGGTGCTGCCTAACCCACCAGAGGCAATACCATTAGACGAGAGCTTCTTCGACCTTGGAGGACACTCGATCCTAGCAACTCGTCTCATCTTCGAGATACGAAAGGTATTTGTGGTGGAGGCGCCGTTGGGCCTTATCTTTGCGCAACCGACCATCGGTGGTTTGGCGGCCGCTATCGATATTTTGCGTGATCCAGACTATGGCATCGCCGCTCCAGACTCGAATTCTACCTCAGTGCACACGGTGGATGGTATGCAGAAAAAAATCACGCCTGTCGTTGTCGAATATGGTCAAGATTTCGAGCATCTCGTTTCTCGGCTGCGCGATTCCTATTCTCCACTGCCTCCCGACTTCGACACACGTGCCTTGACGGTGTTCCTTACAGGGGCTACTGGGTATCTCGGTGCATTCGTCCTTCGTGATCTCCTCCAACGTCAACAGAGGGTACAAAAGGTCATCTGTCTCGTTCGTTCTCCTTCCGCCGAAAATGGACTGGGACGATTGAAGCAAGGGTCGACCGACCGCGGTGTCTGGGATGAGGATTGGGTAGCATCCGGAAGGCTTGAGGTAGTCATTGGGGACCTTGGGCAAGATCATTTCGGCATGAACGAAAGTACCTGGGCTCGAGTTGCAGCTGAAGCTGATGTAGTACTGCACAATGGCGCATTGGTTTGTCCCCCGAGATTCCTGTTGGATGCTGGGACTTAAAAAATTAATGCACAGGTGCACTGGGTTTATCCGTACGAGAAGCTGCGGTCACCAAACGTGATGGGGACTCTAACGGCTGTTGAACTTGCTTCAACGACAAAGCCGAAGCTTGTTGTTTTCGTTTCGTCAACATCGGCTATCGATACTGAGCACTATGTCCGACTCTCTGATTCATCGACACACATGCATGCCAAGCGCAGGGGTATTCCTGAAGACGATGACCTCGAGGGCGCGAGGACCGGTCTCAAGACTGGTTATGGGCAGAGTAAATGGGTCTCTGAGAAGCTACTGTCCGAGGCAGGGAAACGGGGACTCAAGGGACATATTATACGCCCGGGATATGTCGTCGGAGATTCAAAAACAGCAGGTACGCGTATTCGGGTGATAGTAATTCCGGCTAATGGGCGCGGTTTGCAGTAACCAATACGGACGATTTCATATGGCGGATGGTCAAAGGATGTGTCCAACTTGGGCTCGTCCCTGATATTAACAACACTGTGAATATGGTACCTGTCGACCATGTTGCTCGATGCACAGCCCTCGCTGCAGTTGCTCCACTACCTAACGCCACGCAGACAGTGTTGCACATTGCGGCCAACCCACTGCGGACGTTCAACGACTTACTCTCGTCGCTCGCAGAGTACGGGTTCTCGACGCGACAGTGCGAGTATCTGGTCTGGAGACGGGAACTGGA
Source organism: Boletus rex-veris (assembly GCA_038088795.1). Taxonomy (NCBI): domain Eukaryota; kingdom Fungi; phylum Basidiomycota; class Agaricomycetes; order Boletales; family Boletaceae; genus Boletus; species Boletus rex-veris. Next base: position 7,356 of record JBBPJQ010001197.1, read on the forward strand.
GAGACACGTTATGGAAGTGCAAGACAATGCGCTGTTCCCATTACTTCATTTTGTTCTTGACGACCTCCCGACAAGCACGAAGGCCCCTGAACTAGATGATGCCAATACAGCCACGTTACTAGCGCAGAGCCGCAATCCGAGTACGACATCCACAGTGTCTGATGGATTGATGGGCCTGTATCTAGCATGGCTTGTCGGCGCTGCATTCCTACCAGAGCCCAAGTCTCCTGGTTCGCAGAAATGCCTGCCTGCGCTCGGGAATGGCGTAGCGATCAAAGCAGCGGGGCGAAGTGGGGTTTAGGAGCCAGTAGAAAACCGATTACAAAGTTGTGTAATGCTAGACCATCAAGCAACATGGACAACGTAAAGGACGGGGGCGTCGGGTTGGCAGTTCCGTCGGAGATTCAGATGCCGTCTGAGTTTGGACGTTTTTCACACCACTTTTAAAACCTGCCGCGATCGGGTGCTGAGCAGATCTGGTGTAGTCCGGAGCTACAGCGCCTCAGCTTCGTTTCATGACATAGAGGTACTAATCACGCAATAAATGGCATTGCTTCGTTTGCTCACTTGCCGTGTACGTGCTTGCCTATTTATTACTCACCTAACGGCACCAAACGGGTTGGCGAGCGCGACGCTCTTATAAATTAGCTCATTCCCTTTAGTCTCCCGAGCCCCACCTTTTTTTTGTAGCCTATCCTATCCGCAAATGAGTGTCGGGGCAGAGACTGAAAAGTACCTGCGAATCGCCTCGATCTCAATCGCTGCTTATGAGTGGGTATCAACCACGGCTTCTTTGTAGCTCTCTGTCGCTGATCCACACATAGCTACCTGATCACACTGCCCGCCGAAGTGCGGTTCTATCGAAGTCAACCTACTATCCTCCGCCCAAGGTATCTAATCTCGTCGGCTACTCCTCGTTGATGATTGACCATCTGTTCCGTGTAGTCTGGGTTGCGTTCTTTTCGTACTCATTCGGTGGGCCTCTCTTTCTCCACGCCTGCTCGTTCCTTCTGATTGGGCAACAGCTATGTCAGTATCATAGTCATGATTGTCAGTAATTATGGTGTCCTCGCCGCGTCGTTCACTATGGCCTCGTGTGACAACTACTATCTCGTCGCACCTTTTTTCAAAGGTCCGTCTCGTCTCGAACCTACCTCACCCTTTACACAAACATGTTTTCAGTCTTCCAAACGATGATTTCACAAGTCATCCTTGGTGTCAGGTGAGAAGGTTTTGCTTGCTTTGACATGGGTTACTCAAATTTCGTGAAAAAGAACGTTCAACATATCTCGGAGAGACCGAAGTGTTGGAGTTGCCCTCGCTATCGCATTTACCATTACGACAGCAGTTCGTTGCTTCTATGACTTTACTGCGCCATGCTGAATATTTGCACAGCTCGAGTGGTTTACCAATATGTACCGCCGTGTTCGTGAGTGCTTCTGTCTTTGACACCAAATGGGGATGACTGAAAATAACTGCCAGCGGTCGTGAGCGCTGTAAGTTGCACAGCTGACATATCACTGAGGCACATTGATCATTTGCGCCGCTGAATACAGGGCAGGTGAGTTCATATTATGTGACAACTGAATAGCCATCGAACGTTGAACGGCCGCATCAGCTGCACTCCTGGAAACGATGGACCTTACCGAACCGCATGGATATACTATGTCATATCAATGTTATGGGACACAGGAACGTTATCGGTCTCTACAATTTACCTCGTGCGGTACAATGCTATTAATGGGAGGTCAGTCTTGGTTTACTCATCCTTGTCAGAAGTACACTCAATCGCCCTCCGCTTCGCAGATTGTCACGCTTGATCCGAACGTAAGAGTTCTAGCGCTATGACACGCGACGCAGGATTAATGTCCCTTTAGCATGATTTATGATGGGCTCGGATATTTCCTGGTTTTGACGGGTAGGATCATTCGCCTGATTGCCTTTCCTGTGCTGAAGTCACCAAGCTGCCAATGTTTTCAATCTGATCCTGTACCGGGCAAGTGATCAAGCTGTGCAGGTGAGCGCGCCACTATTTCCGATCAAATAGCACAACAAACACATACCGTAACACCCGGGTATCAGTCTGCAGGGTAAGCTCAATATAGTTTAATTCTCGCCACCGTTGACAAGGTCTTGGAAGGGCGTCTATGGGCTACGCGGTCACCTGGATAATGAGTCAACGGATCTTGCTCCATTTGAGAGGTGGGCTGTTTGCTTCCATTTCTAACATTGTATAAGATTCAATTTCGCATTGTTGTCGTCCAGAACTCTCTGAACCCGCGGAGTTGGCACGGTTCGAGAACATCATCCTTACTCGGCCGATTCACCATGCGCGTTCTGTCGTCAGTGCATTACGTTCACAAGGTGAAATAAAGGCCCCAATTGATATGGAATATGGGTCGACTCCGCCTCACGATTTGGAGTTGGATGTTCGGGTGGTAGTGGAACAATCAGTGAGCGTGGACTATGATCAATCGTCCAAGAGACGATTGGTGTGAATACGAGGAATGTGGGATAGAGAGACCAATATAATATATATACCGCCGAAGACGCACCTCCCTGACTTCAAATGTCGTGTCTCTGAGTTCAGGATAAATGTAATTTTAATTTTAAATTGGGTGTCGGGCGGGACTCGGGCACAGCCTTGAAATTCTTGACGTTCACTACTCAGAAGTGTCAGCTTGCCGTACGATTCTGACGACTTGCCCACGACGAATACATGCCCCTAGCCCCCAGTCCAGCAGATGCGTCTGCATTCACCGTCCAGACTCAGCAGCAAGCGCGCAAGTCTCCTTCGATAGGGGAGCTGTCGATTATCCAAAGAAGCTCGACCACTGTTGAAGTCCGCGGGCACGACACTGCCTTTCCTAGTTTTCTTGGTACTTCCGAGTATTTTTATGACTCCCGTGCAGGCGCGTGTTGTCTCATTTAACCCGCGGTGATTATGTACCTGACAATAGAACAGTGTAAGTGGCTGAACATGCGTTCATCCTCCCATTGAACAATAATGCACGACCGTTCAGATATGAGAATCCACTGATTACCGCCGCGTCTCGCTCGCTCATCTCCGACATCCACACTCTCACTCGTCGCTGTTGTGCCGTCGATGTGCCTAGGCCATTGTCACTTCTTCACACCCTCCTGAGAGCTCGTCCCCCAAATGAACTCTTTGACGATCCTTGGTTCAAGGCAGTCCGCATCTGGGCCGAAGTAGATGACGTTTGTGAAACGGAGAGTTTTGGTGCGTGTTCTTCATCTACAAGGTAACCAAGGTCACGGTTGCTTCACGCACCACTCTAGATGGTCACAAGAAGAGTTTCGTTGAGTACACACTCAACATCCTCTTCTTCCCCGACCTTCATACCACATACAGAATGCCCAAAATATTGGTCTTGCGCCGCCCACCACCTTCTCCTGCTGATTCTCAGCTGTCACTCTCCGTTCCATCTTCTCCGTCTCTTCCTATACCTGGAACGCTTTGTTCTATGCCGTCGCCGCTCCATTTCCAACTCCCCGTCATGACACGACTCTGTTTTAATGAACAAGGCCAGATCACCTATCATCGAGACATTTGGGACTTTCGTGACGTGGTGCGACTTATCCCCGGAGTGCGAGTGGTACTCTGGATAGTGGCACGAGCTGGCGCATGGGGGCTGAGTTGGATCAGCCAAAAAGTATGCTCAAATATGGACGCGGACGCGCAACACGAGGAATGCGTGAACGAAGATAATGCCTTGCTCACGTCGCCCACCGACTCGAACGTTTAGATTCGTCGAGGCCCGCCTGTGATCGTTGGCGTTACAGAGGGTGTCTGGTATTTGGCGGACGCTTCATCATGATGCGTTTTCGGGAGGTTGGGTTTCTTTATGCCTTTGTATGTATATGATGACTTTCACGAGCTTACGAGTTTCTCTACGGGGTCGCGGGTAGTTAGGCACTGCTTATATGCAGGAAGACGAGTGCCACCTTGATGCACATTTCCGCGTATCGTCCCAGCAGTATCCACGCACAAATGGGGATGCGTAGATAGTGCTCCACCTGCCACAGTGGGGATCTGAACGTCCGAAACACATGTAAGGTGTTGCACGTCACCTTTCCCCACAGTCACTCCGCAATCGGAGCTATTTTGTAAGGTACGCCCCTCTTTTCCCGCCTGTTCTTCGTCTGTCACATGTACTAGTACCGCTTTCTGCCGCGATTCGGGCCTCCAGAACGTCAACTGTCGCGCTCAATTACCCATTGCATATGTTCCGCACCGTGTGGTCGCTTGTACTTCGTCGCGATTCTGGAGAGTGAATGACTTGTGGAGCTTCCTCCGCTGGCGCCCTCTCTATCCACGTTAGGATGATCTTCCTACCCTGAAACATTCCTCTGCACCTCAGATGGGCAGCTGAGCTTACGAGATGCTGACTCGCCATGTGTTCTGCCACCTCAAACAAAATGATGATCCCTGTGCACAAGACTTTGATGTAGCACATCAAACAAGGTATCGGATCTTTCCTTCTCACTTGAGATGATTTATTGTTGTACTAGGTGCCATTGCTAGCTTGTGATCCGGACCGGGTGTAAATTCTTCCGAACATTGGTTCCATGCTTGGTTTCATGTGGGATGATGCTTTACAGCTCATGATCATCTTGTCCGATCGATCGTGTCAAACGGAATAATAGCCCTCGCTGACACTGTCGCACCATCAAGCCTACCTTGACGTCCCCGAGCCGAGCAGTAGTGAGGTGACAACCTTGCTACAACCCCTGCCCTGCGCAGCTCCTATAGTAAAGCTAGCCTCTGTGGGTATGGCAAGATGGCCGAGCGGTCCAAGGCGTGTGACTCAAGCTTACAAGCTTGCCTGCTTATGCGGGTTTTCTCATCTCCGTATGGAGGCGGGAGTTCGAATCTCCCTCTTGTCAAGTTTTTTCTTCCTGCTCCTTATAGCCAAACAAGCTTGCAGATGCCATCCTCGATGATGAGGACGACCAATCTACGACTGTCTCTGCTTCACGCTATGCACTCATT
>JBBPJQ010001198.1:0-12362 GCA_038088795.1 Boletus rex-veris
GACGGACCGCAGGTGGAGTTGCGGGAGGGAGACGGCGCGTATTTGGAATACGGGCCGGGTGCCGAGCTCCGATTCGAAAACGATGGACAAGGCATTGCAGAGGTGTTGCTGTTTGATCTCGAGTAACTGAACGTTTCGTCTTGGTGTAAAGAAGTTCGTGCCATGTGAAGCAATGTCGTGTTTATCGCACTGTAACACGAGTACGGGTATTGCTGTTGATCATCTCTTCATTCTAGCACTTTTTGAAATGTCAGGGTTGCGTCTCGTTCTTTGCACTACCAAGAGCGCCACTGACGGGTTAGACTTGGCTCCTCGCATGCGATAGCGGCAAAATCGACGTTGCGTGGCAATATGTTCTAAACGTTGCAGCTGCACCTTTCGCATGTCACACCCCATGTCCAGCAATCGCACGGAAAAGTCATCATGAGGTCTCCTCGTTGCCTGGTGTAACCGAACCGTACCTTTTAGGGTGCACTGGCACTAGATTCTCGCGCCGCAGAGTGAAAACAGCGTAGCGAATATGCTTGGTGTACCTTGCTGGCGTGCAAGCGTCATATCTAGAGTTGGAAGCGAGGCGTGCTTATCATCGGACGATGGCACGTACCTAGTGCGTCTATCAACTTGTCCGTAAGTCATGGCCGTGAACCAAAGGTTTGAGACAGACACTTGGTGCAGCACGTCTATCGACCGGTCTGTAGCCTAACGAGCAGGTAGACGCAAGACATCGCTAACAAGACACGTACCAGCGATGAAACTGGATTCCCCGAAGATGTCGCGAGATCAGATGGGTACATGGCACCGAAAACGGTGTGGGGTATGTCAACGGGAATGCCGGTAAGTAACTTGAAAGACGTACTTTTTGACATGGAAAATAATATGACCATCTTTGGCCCAGACTCTTTCAGATCAGATAACACCTCCACGGATACCAGTGTCGTGCGATGTACTTGGTTTCCGTCGTGTGTATTACTACTAGTGGCGCGGAACTTCATCAAGACACTCTTCCTGTGAGAAACCGAGGGTGCTGGCATGACCAAACGCAACGAAACGGGAAGATGGATGGTTGAATATCCATGATACACGGATACTTTTAGGGTAGCAGTCTTCGCACATGTCCAAATTTGCGGCGTTGTATCGCATCCAGACAGTCGGCGGACCACATACCTCAGCCCATCATGGATTGCCCCAGTTGCGGACTGATACCCGCACAATCCAAGCATGCCGTCAGAGCCGGCTGTGCGTAACAATTTCGACCGCCAAAGAACATAGTAACGCGATGCAACATCCATGGAATGAAAGGGAAACATAAAGTTTGTGTTTCATAATGGGTCAAACATATCTTCATACTGGCAGCAATTGGATGGAATTAGAACGGTCGGAAATGGCGAAATACATTGCTGAGGGTCAGTGTGCCAAGGATGTTGTTGAGAATGGCTTCTCTGCTTCTGCCAGTGAAGGGCCAGGATAATCTTTGTAACGCAACTGAATAACAGCAAGGCGTACAAGATGAATCACAAGACGGCTTTGACCGTATAATCATAATCCGCAACAATCAGTGATCGATTTACGAATCAGCTCGATACCAAACTTTGAGCCCTTTGGGGGGCAAGCGGTGATGATTGGCGATAGACACGTAGGTGCGGCTTGAAATATGGCATTCCTCATCTGGTCTATGTGTTCCCGACCCGAGTCCCTGAGCTGGTCTGCCTTCGTGATTATTGCCTGCAATGAAAACTTTGTTCCGCCGAGCTGCTGAACTTGAGTGTCCAGTTCAGCTAACATGGCTTCATCGGTGGATCTTAAGCCGTGAGGGGCAGAAAATATTATGTATATCCGCCGGAGTCTAGAGTTTTGCCAAGTCGATCAAGGACATAGATGGTTAATGCTTCACTCACTCTTCGCGATTTGTAACATAATGATTGAACACAGCACCCCATTCCGAGCGACCTCGTGAACCGTATCCAGGGGAGTCTACGACAACCAGCTTACCGGGGTGAGGGCCAACTCTAAAGAAGTTCAATGCTTGGGTACGACCCTGCAAACTGACTAAACTTCAACAGATACGAAAGCAAGAATGGTTACTAACAGCCCTCTTGCTTGTAAAGAGTAAGTCTTTCCGTCCGAGAACAGCATTGAGCAATGTTGATTTGCCAACATTCGCTCTACCTGGCAGAATATGTTTGTCTACCGAGCAGGAACTCTACACACACATTCTTTACCGGTTACAATAATCTTTTCGAGCAGAAGGTAAGATCATCGTATGGTAAGTGACTCAACTCACTTCTGGTAGCCGATTAAATCGCGGAAACAAATTTACGTCCGTGACGGAGGCGAGAAAATCGGCAGAACCGGGGGCTTGAAATATCGTCTTTGAGCTCGTGGAGCTTTTCCTGGTCAATGGACAATGGCGGTTTACAAGTGAAGCAGTTCGATTTGTGCAGCGACGGGATGGCAACCACGACATGGCTGAAACAACTTCAATGGCGTTTGTATTCGGGTCACTGGCTTGGCGAGAATTGTTTGGCCTTGTTAATTCTCAAAGCCTTTGCCAAACATGCGCAAACTCGTCCCTGTGCCAGACACCAACCAGACTGATCGCAGGCTTTCTTCATCTTTCCATTATTCACGGTGGATCCACTAACTGGTATGGATGAGTCTACCACGGACGATGACAACGCGTCACAGACTACAGAAGACGACCCCCAAGTTCCCGACAACCCTCCTGTCCCTGTTTCTGTCCCAGCCCCACCCGTACAGCCACCCACTCAAGTCGTTCAGCCTCCTCCTACCCACCGCGAACGACCAAATTACCAACAGAGACATATTCTTCGAGGACATACTCAGTCCATCTCGGCTGTCAAGTTCAGCCCTGACGGAACTCTTCTCGCGTCTTGCGGTATGCTCCCCGTCTCGTCATTCCTCCCTATATCTGATAGTGTATTCATATAGCCGCAGACAACCTGATCAAAATATGGTCCCCGTTCACTGGCGAACTGATACGGAACCTGAGTGGTCACACGAAGGGCCTATCTGACATTACATGGTCCACAGACGGCGTGTACCTCGCGTCCGCTTCGGACGACACGACCATTCGGATCTGGAACGTAGACACCGTGCGTCCACCCTCACTCCCCGACGCCCGCCTCTCATCAAAGGAAAACACGATGTGCAAGCCAGGGCCTCACTACGAAACACCTACGAGGTCACTCGAGCTTCGTGTTTTGCGTCAACTATAGTGTCGCATCCGATCTATTGGTATCAGGAGGATGCGATTGCGACGTTCGGATCTGGAACGTGGCACGAGGTCTGTATCTCGAGCGTGTTTATTGCGGCGTGTTGCTCTATCTTGCCTCTGCTTTTTTTTTCAGGCAAGTGTACCAAGACGTTGAACGGTCACATGGATTACGTGACTGCCGTGCATTTTAACCGTGACGCTACGCTCGTCGTCTCCTGTGCGTTGGATGGACTGATGTGAGATGACTTGATCTGTCTCTCCGTCCCTCCTTGATCACTCATCTTGAACTCGCAGCCGAATCTGGAACACCACCACAGGACAATGTCTCAAGACGCTGACCGAGGGAAACAACGCCGTATGGTAGGCGACATCCATCCCCCTCCCCTCCAATACCGTTTGCTTAACGTGTGTGTATTCCAGTCAGCACGTACAGTTTTCACCCAACTCGAAATACATCCTGTCTACGGCGCACGACAGTGCCATCCGCCTATGGGATTATCACACGTCTCGGTGTTTGAAAACGTACATGGGTCATCGCAACGAAAAGTACTGCATCGCAGCCTGTTTCAGTGTTACGGGCGGAAAATGGATCGTGTCCGGGAGCGAAGACAACAAGGTATACATTTGGGACTTGCAAAGTCGTGAAATTGCACAGATGTTGGAAGCTCATTCCGGTGCGTATGTCGTCTTGGTATCATTCATAAAAGCTGTGCTCACCAGCACTCACTCAGGTATCGTCGTCGCTGTAGCTGTAAGACAACCCGTTCTTTGTGAAATTGTGATCTAAACGACGTGCTCTGCAGACCCATCCTCATCAAAATATAATTGCATCTGGTTCAATAGAGCCAGATCTTGCAATTCGAATATGGTCAGATCGAGGGCCATCTACTTGAAATAACTCATGTGGATCTATCTATGTAATTCCCTGGTGATGATTCCATGATCATCCGGGTTGTTGCATGTATATTACAAGCTGAGTTGTATTGTAGGCCAAAAAAACTCCTGAGACAAGGTAATATGCATTACCACTACCTCACATGACCACTACCTCACATGAAAGAGTGTTGTTTACTTTTATTTACACTGATCAAAGATCACGGACAGCTTTCTGGCTTGTCCACATGGCAGGAAGCTCCAGTACAGTAACTCTCACTTCATCCACTCAACAGACTTTCATTTTATCTGTCGAAAGTCTCTTGCAAGTTCTCCAAGCCAATGCACCTCCAAAAAAGAGTGAGGGTGATACATCAAAAGATCAACCATGGGTCTTGTGGATGTTGTCCCCTGATGACTGCCAGTGCGGGTCGGTGATACATATGCTTTGGTCAAGCAATCAGTGGCAGCCTGAGGTTGCTAAGAAGATCATGGACGGTTCAAAGGCAAGTTTGTCAGTCTTTATCACTCATCAGTGGTCATCACTCATCTGCTTTCTTGTCTCTTTAGCTCTACTTGGGAGTGGGATATAAATTCCCTACAAGATCAAATTTTCGTCCTGCAACTCTTACACTGAGGAGTCCCTGCTCGTGAACGAGGACATGATGGGTTTGCAGACGGTTGGGAGGACGAAGGCTCGAGGATGAGAATGGGTTGGATCCACTGGCAACCCATTCTAGCAGGATGACTTCAGCCATCACCTGCTCCGCCACCCACTTCCGCTCCGTAGTGCCAAGGTTATGGTTATGTAGCTCACTTTTGCAACTCTAATCCTCATATTCGCACCAGCATTCATTTTGGTTCTGATTCCAATCCCTGACATGCATAACTCAACATTAGGCAGGGGAAGGGGAAAACAACAAAATTTCTGTCATTTACCATGTAAACCTCTGTCCCATGAAGTAAATACAATGTAAAAATCCATGCAGTAAAAGTACACAAAATATTCGTGTTGAGACGGGCATTATTCCGTCCTTTACACCGGCTTCGCGTTGACAAGATCTTGGTTCGAAGGGTAGAGGTTAGGGCAAAGCACTATTTAGTACGAACTGACGACGCTCACCCTTTGCGACCTCCTGGTCTGCGTCAGTAAGTCCAGAATCGTGCGCTTCCAGGAAGGCATCGACTTCATCCATGACTTGGTCATCATCCTCTCCATGGACCATATCCAGATCACTATCACTATCACCGTCATCGTCTCCCGCATCATCAATGGCAAACGGTGTCCTTTCCATAAACGCCGCGTTGACTGCCTTCACGTGCAGCATGGGAGAGAAAGTAGACGACAATGCCGAGCCAGGGCCATTGTCCTGAGCCGCGGCGGCGTCGATAGTCAGCATCGACGAGGTACTCTGGGAGGTCGTCAGCGTGTCCGAGCTGTTGGATACGACGATCGACTTGGATGAAGGTGAGACGAGCGGCTCGCGTGCCTTGGGTTCTTGCAGTTTCGTGTAACGCCCGATCGTGGGCCGGTAGATGACCTGGTGCCTGCCGATCGTCCTTCCGAGCTCGTCACTGAGTTTGTGGAATATCTTCTTGTTATCATCTGTCGCGATGTTGGACCAGAGATCTTCCAAGAAGCCTCCACCTGAAGCGGGCAACTCTAGGTCTGGAACCGGCTCCAACTTAAACGACGCTGACAAGTCAGTCTCGAAGAATGATTCCAGTATTTCATCAGCCAGGACGACCATTCGGAAACTATTCACTAGTCAGTAAATGTGATTCGAGGTCTGGTGCACCTTGCCGTACGTTGCAATATTGAGATACGGTTGATTTTGACCTATTTGCCGCGGCTCAGTTTCGCCAGTATCACTATTTGTTTCTTGTGGTAGGAGGGTATCGCCGTATTCAAAGGTGTTCGTCATGAAGCGACTGACCGCCCCCAGATAGGCATCGCCAATTTCATGGCGGAATATGAACTACAGGTACGCCGTGAGATAAATACATGATAATCCATCATGCTCACCAAGAACGATTCGGATAGTGTCAGAACTTCGTCTTTCGTCAGATATCCATCTTTGTCCTTGTCGTGCAAGTTAAAGAACCATTCTATGTTGTCCATCAGATCGTTAAACATAGCGCCGTCCAATCCAGAAACTAGGTCCTAATGGTAAAATGAGCATCGCAAGGGTGTCGGATCGGGCTGAGAACCCACCTGGAACGATAAAGACCCTTTACAAGCAGTATCCCAAAAGTAGAAAAGTCTGTCAATGACTTCATGCTCTACGACCTCGCGGTCGATACGTTGCTAGCTCGAAATAAGTGATGATCCAGGAAGTATCAGGGTGAGACACACCTGGAAACCATTGAGCACAATCTTTTCATCCCGCGCCCAGGTCAAGACCTCACTCAGGAACACCCTGAAAGTCTTTAAACCAATCCTTGTTTCGGGTCTCTCCTGGTGGGTATCGGTGCTGACAAATAGCGACGGCGGCGGCGCGACACTCGGTGGGGGTGGCTCTACACACATTGCTTTGTAAAGCGCGTCGTAGATTAAGCCCACTTGTTCCTTTGTAAACCTTGCAAGCGTCTTGAGATTTCGAATTGCAGACCGTCTTGAGAACATCTCAATGCTGGTGACAATTTCGTTGCGGTATTTGCGCCGCTCAGAGAGAATCGTCTCATCTGTGATCACTGCGAACTCGCGGAAGGATACTAAAAGAAGTTCCTGGAAGCGCGAGATGGCACGCGCCCTTGGGTCTGATGAATCAGGGTGTGCTGACTCTCCCAGCGATGCGAAGTACTCTCTCATCAAGCTACAGAGGATCAGAGGCACTGCTCCCCAGGTATTGCATGATAAGCTTACTTCAAGAACCCTCCGTCATCCTGAATTTGCAACAGCTTTTCCCCGTTGATCTTGAGGATCGCTATGGTAAGGAAGAAAAATAAGAGGGGATCTTGACAGCATGAATGCACTGACCAAGTCTATGAAAGGGTTAGCGAAATGTTCCGTCATAGGTGCTAGGAGAAATCGTACCCAACCTGAAACAACACTTTTGGACCCATGCAGAAAAAACAGTCTACTATCCGGAAAGCGAATACCATCGGCATGCTGTTGATGTATCTTATGGAGAGGGGAATAAGTTGAAGAACACAGACAGCCGCAATTGTACCGACAAACTCAAGAACCACGGCAAAGATGCCACCGACAGCCCCACGTCAACAGCCGAAAAGTGATCATGTATCAGAGGTAGACACCGCATGACCAATGACTCGAAGACTCTCTGATCGAGAAGTGTTCCGTGCATGGTAGGACTAGCAGACTAATTAAATCTAATTGGGATGTATCCGGTTCCAGACGCACCCGTAGTATCCGGGCAAAAGTCGATCACACAAAACTTCAAGGAGCCAGAAAGCCTGTTCTTCTGACATGTAGCTAGAATTCCACGATGAGCCGAGTAGAAAAATGTAGACCACAGTACATACATGAGAATCGCTGCAGCGAGGATATTCATTGCCTAAAGAGAATATATGATGCAAGACGCGAGTCAAAAGCGTATTGACATACCTGGCAGTACCCTACTTCGGGATTCCTAAGCGAATATGCCTGCAAGACGCGACGAAGCGCACTGATTCCCTCCTCCGATTGGTACCCAGCATACTCGGGAAGACTACGGTGTAGATCTTTTTCGATATCCTCGAAGCTCGTGCTGTGCTTGCCTTTGATATCCTTGACAAGCTGGTCATACAAACCTGGATGCGTATACCGGAGGTAAAGCGAGCCAGATAGGGTTTCCCAGATCTCGCCACGGAGTCGATTGGGCAACCCAACCTGCACAAGACGCGTGCATTGGGGGTATCTCAACAGCGTTAGGTTTCGACCATGCGCTGTGCCAGACATTATTACCAAAACGAATCCAAAACAAAGCACTTACTCCGTAGGTAGGTAGTCCAGAGCTTGATCTTCGAGGCTTCTCGCAATCTAAATATGCTCAGGGAGTGAACGACGCGTGAATAAGAATGCTTACTTCTTTGGATCGCCTGGAAACCTGAACTTCAGGCCGAGACCTGCATGAAATTCAGCTTCCGGAGGCGGAGGTCCTTCCTTGGTCTCTACAATCAAACTGCCATCTTCTCGTTCGTTATCGGCCACTGATGATGTCGTGGATAAAAGCGCTTCGGAATAACACGTCTTTACGAATCCTTTCACGGCTTTCATCTGACCCCGTTGAAGTTCTGCTTTCAATGCTTCGCGCAGGAGAGCACAGAATGCGTCCGCCGTTGGCCGCAAAGAAGTCAGTTGGACAATCTATCAAGAGATGTCAGCTTGTCGCGTGCATATTCACGACAACTCACGATCTTCATGCCATGCCAAGTCGATAAACTCAGTGCATAGACGCCAGCTCGAGCATTGAGTCGCTCCACGCGTCGTATGGTCGACAGAGGTAGGGTGAACCGGACTGATTTGCGGTCTAGTGAGACGAACCCCAGGTAGGGTGGGATGAGATGCAGTTTTCCTGCCTATAGGCGTAACGTTTGTTACTCGCTCTAGAAAATGGATGAATTCGAGCAAACTCACATATGATTCCTCAAGGCCATGTTCGCCAAAACTAAGCACTGCATTGATGTTCATCCTCTCTGCCTCTGCGGCGCTGTGTTTGTCACCATCGTTGAGAGGCGATGTAGTCAGTGGCGGTTCAGGTATTGAAAAGAAGAGATAGAGTAGCTGTTCCTTCGAAGGCTCCTTAAAATCTCGCAGTTGGGTTGATATCGTGGACATGACTGTCTACGTCTAAATGGGGCTTCGACGCGCGTGCTCTCTCTCCAAGAGTATGTGGAGGCTGTAGACGTTGAATCAAGTTTGCGTACGACTGGTCAGCTGTAAGCCAGACCCAGTGGATTGTGATGTAGACCGGTAACCGCTCGGGTTCAAGGGGTGAAACGTAGGTTGAGGGGCACGTTGCAGTGCCTTTCCAAACAAGGCAGTACTAGTTACTAGTTACTATTCCTATTAGTCTACTTGACTCAAGACGACAAGCATTATACTACACTTGGCGCACGATGGAACGCATTATACGAATATTAGGTTACCAAAATCGATTGCTCTCTGGCGGTAGATCGTCCATGGTGCGAAGCATGACTACATTCGAAGAAAGGCTAGACCACTGTTGCGAAAAGCTCCTAATCAACATCCAGACCAACGACCAACGTTTCAACACTCACCCCGTTCCCAATGAAAACTTGCGCCCTCTGCGCCACCAACATATCGACCGCTTGCGCAACGGATTTCTGCTCCCAGGTTAGGCTCAGATCCCGACTGCTTCCTATGAGTTCCCAACCCCCGAGTTCGTGCAGGGCCATTGTGAGGTCCGTAACCCATGAATCAGCACCATTCGTCATGATATAGATATGATCGAGGGGTTCCGGAGACTCCCTCCGTACTGTATCGACCTTGTCGACGATTTGCTCCATGCTGGGGTAGCAGTGGTCCATGTAGGCTCTGTAATTCTCTGGCGAGAGTCGAGGATCAGAGTGGACCTGATCATGCTTGTCAGGCAACTCAGGAAAAGAATTGAACGCGTTCCAGTCCAAGTTCCACCTGGTAAGAGACCTGCAGTGGACATCGAAGTCTCCTCTTCGTACATGGATTACAAGCAGGCCAGGCATAGTCTCGTCAATCCTGGAATCCTGGTCTTCTGGCCAGTCCAAGTTAGGTGGAAAGATAACCCCGCGATTTGCTTCGAAAGTATCGTAAATCAAGGATGACCATCCCCAATTGGTCAAAACAGGTAAACTGGACATGTATGGCCAGATGCTCAGAAGACGATCTTTCCGAGAGAACACCCTGCAAGACTCGGTCACCTGTCCGTCGATTACTGTTAGGGACTCACTCGACATTGAATATTTGTTTATCCGCGGATGTCTCTTCGAACTGCAGACAAGGATCCTCAATTGACGTAATCTTCTCCGCCCATCTTTCGATGACAAATTCGACGGTATCTGAGTTGCTCCAACCCCCAACATCAGATAATCGCAAGATGGTCGGATTTGGGCAAACTCTAAGGAAAAAGTCCTTGTGTACGGCTCGTGGAGTGTTGTCGCCTGGGGGAAGCGGTCCACCAGCGAGCGGTCCTTAAGTAATCGATGGTAATTAACGCTTGTGATTCCCAAGAAAGAAGTGTTCCTACCGTCGATAATTGCATTCAGAGGTATGCGAGATGGAATGAGTTTCCCATTATAATGTGAGTATGGTGTGCCATCAACGGCCCAAGTATAGTCATCAAAGACAAAACTAAGACTGGTATCAGGAACGGAATCAAACAATCTCTGATTACTGACGAGCGATTGGTTGCATATGCGAGTACATAGTTTAGAATGTAATCTTGCATTATATTTCCCCATCCTACCCCTAAAAGTACAGTCAGCGAGGTTTGCAGAGATGCGTATCACTTAGCATACCATAAGGATGATTTGGTGACCATAGGTATTTGACGTCTGAGTGTTCATAAGTTTGGTAGTGTGGCAGCTCCAGTTGCAGTTTGCAGTTTTGCGGGTATAATGGGGGGTATCGGCCATAGGCAAGTAAGCTATGGACAAGGCTGCGATTGAAGGGAAAGGCTACGAGGATCAAGATCGCCGTTGCAAAGAGGACTGCGATTCGTGACCAGCGGCGACTGTAAGGAAAGCTGAAATTTGACATTGATGAATGTCGGCGGGGGAGAGAGAAGAAAGAGTCGTCCAAGTTGAGGTTAAAACGGGGGGAAACGGGATCGTGAATTAAAGTATGTGGTGACCCTGCGTCTGATCGGGAAGGTGCATTTATACTGCGGTTGAACTGCTCGCAAACACAGCAGGAAATCGCTGAGTAAAAATTTCACCGTACTAATCCCCGCCAACTGGTTTTTAGTATTGCTGAATTGGTAGGCAGTCGTGCATGCAGTGCTGGAAGGAAGCAAGACCAATGACAAGCCGATGGCTGGCAAAGTGATGTTAATTTTCACGTCTCTGTCCAGCAATACTTACCCCGGCGAAACTTCCGACAACATCATCGCGGCGTGGGCTGTCCTGGTGGATGTGATTGTGGACGTGCCAAGACCAAGATGTTACTGCGCCGCAGTTCTCCAAGATTATTGGCAAGTCAGCGAGAGACCGCAACGCATCACACATGCAGATGGGAACAACTACGAGAATATCAGTTAAATGGGTAAACTATCTGGACAGCGACTCACGATTCTGTTTTGAATGTTATTTCGGAAGTTTCGTGGCATCGTAATACTGGAGTTCTCAGTTCTCAAACAAGGAAAAGTGGAAAAACGTTGGTGCTGTGGCTTGAAGTTGGCGTGCGATTTTAGTTGAGCCAAATCAGTGACTCGATCCCACAGTACATCTACAGCATGCTGTTGTGCTCAAAGTTGGAACCATGGTTGCTTTGCGTGTGCTTTTCATGCATCTGTTCCAGATTTACCTGTTTGTTCGGCAGACGTTGACCAATGACGACACTGCAGTTCTGCGGCACCTACTGGGTTTCTCTGCCTTCTGAGTGGCCCGGGCCTGTCTTCGTTCTTGTTTCCAGACACAGTCACATTATCCGCTTCCGTGACAGTGATGTCGGTGGGTCCTGCAGGGGGAACTCATTCATTGTTTTCAGCTGATCCCAGGACTGGAGTCCGAGCCACCTGAATTGAGCCTTTGATGTACAGTTGTACTAACCGAGAGGCAAGTTTCTTACAGCCCGACCATCACCCGTTTGCATGCAAACTTGATATACACAAGTACATCTTGGTCTTCGCGCTCACATTCGGATGGGAGCTGTGTTGGAACCAGAGCGAGGGAGAGAAAAGACGCATCGAGTAATGGGGGGTTTACATATACTATAAGTACCCCAGTAAGGTACGCGCAAAAGGTATGCTAATGAAGTTCGTGCGATGGCACTGAAGGTCGCTTCAGATCCTCGACATATGCATATGTCATGTCCGCTCCGGTGTTCTTCAAGTTGTTCGGATTAATCACCTCCTGAATCAGTCTAACCAACAACAATTACATATGACCACCTTCGGTGGTACAGATTTTGGTGAGGATGGGGTATTGTTGCTGGTCAACAGCCTAGTAGCAGATAGAGTGCAACAATGATACAAAATCAGAACAGTGGACCAGAATGCCACTGGCATGGAGACGATGGGGATGACGGCGGGCAGCGACACGAATGTGCCAAGCCACAGTACAGTAGTAGGCACAGTACTATTAGTAGGCCATG
>JBBPJQ010001199.1:0-12348 GCA_038088795.1 Boletus rex-veris
TCACGTCGAGCTCGTAGAACATCGGAGATCTCAGACTACACTCATACCATCAACTTCTTCCATTTCCGATACGCCGAAACCCTCGACGCTTAGTACCTATCGCATCCACAATATTGACATTTCTTTTTTCGAAGCCACCCATGCTCCCCGCAGCCAAGAGTCCTTCGGCCTGTCGTTGCTGTTTCCGCGCGATGCATCACAGGTGCCACGATGCACATATCCTTGTGTGGTGACTTGACCTCCAGTATCCAGGTAACCCGAGATTGAATGAGGCAACCTGTCGATAGCTTGCCTCATCAGGACGGTCTGGTCACTAGACACAATGAACATCGTCTCGAGTGTTTTGTAACCTGGCCATATTCATTAATACATGGCCAAACGTACATGTTGATTCAGCGAGCCCGCCGTTCTAGTTCCTTGAAAGCTGCGGCTAGAGGGTTCGGTCATCGAGGTGCCGCGTGAATCGTCGAAATTCGGGTCCCGGTCCGTCCAATCATGGGAGAGGACGTGTCGGGCAATTTCTCGATCCGGAGACCTGGCAACAGTGTCGCCGTGTCCAAAGCTAATGAAATGGAGAACTTCTCTTGGACCTTGAAACTCCAGGTGCGTCGTTGAGGAAGAATCTTCACGGTTTTCAACATATATGGTTAGAGTGTATCGGAAAGCTATATCTTGTCAAGAAAACGAATGGAGCGTGGTGACGAGAGCTGAACGTACTCGCCGTCAGTATGACAACGTGAATCCTGGCAGGATTCGAGCAACTCGTCGATCTTCTGGACAAAGATGCGTTAGGTTTCCGTTCGAATGGAAGTGAAGTGGTCGGCATGGTTCAGCATGCCGACTACTTCACTTCCCCTTCGAAACGCTCACAAGGAAAATCGCCATATCCCAGTGGGCGTGCCTCTAGAACTACTTAGACAAGACGGACGATCACGGTGAACCCTAAAGACTCAAGAGATCATGCATGAGTTGTGGGTACAACGTTTCGACGAGAATATACGATAAACACAAGTGCTGAAGCTTTCCGTGATGGTAAACTTCCTAGGCAGAACCTCTTTTGGGTCTCCATCAACAGGAATCGAAGGCGGGTATCCTTATATTTTCACTATTTGATTTCAACTTTGCAACGATGATGGGTATACGAAACAATGTCAAAAGCAAAGGTCCAAAGAAATCTAACGTCCGCGTTTACAACTAGATCTCAATTAGCGGTCGTATTCAGGACGTTCGTCCGTTTTCATTCCCGTTTGGTGCTCAAAGAGGAATAGTGCCTGACAACCTAAAGTCTCTGCTGCTCGCACCGACCGAGAAATCGATCGTTCCATTCGGTTTGGCCCATCCCTGACGAACAACATCCCAGATCGACAAGTCATAGCGCGAAAGTGTGATTGATGCTTGGCACGTCTGACCGGGCTGGAGCTCAATGTTTGTGAAACCTTTCAAGATCGACGGGGGCTCCATCGCCGAGGTGGGGTGGTGCAAGTAGAGTTGGGGGATCTAAAGTGTGCAGAAGCCCGTTATGTTATGCAAACAGGAGAAACAAGATATTCGGGCTTACGTCGCCACCATAGTAGGAGCCTGTGTTCACCACATCGAATGTCACCTGGAATGCAGGCATGTGAAGCCTGGTAAAAAGGACAAACAAGGGGATCAGAGAAACGCTTTCGGCTAGAGTGAAAGGAAATTACCACAGAGCAGCGGATGAACCCTCAGCGATGGGAGTTGCGCCTCCATAAGCCCAATTTTGAATGAGTGCTGTTTCTGGGTTATCCGTAGAAGCAATGGGGGTAATTGCAAGGTTAGAGTAGTTGAAGGTCGTATAACTCAAGCCGAATCCAAACTCGTAGCGGGGGGTGATGTTTTTCTAGTAAGCCATGTAAGTAAAGTCAACTCTCTGTCGCCTAGTCACTTACAGCGTCAAACCAACGATAATCGATGAAAAGTCTGAAGGAGTCGATAAGTACACCATGTGATCGAGTATATGCGTTGAGGAACGTACCCTTCGGTGTAGTTGATGGACAGAATCTCAGGCTGGACACTACTTACTGGGGTAAGTTGAGCGGAGTAATCACTAGCGTTCTTAGCGATCGTGTATGACAAGCGCCCCGATGGATTCCAATTTCCGTACAAAACATCCGCGATTGCAGTGCCGGCTTCATTTCCACCAAGGCCGGCCCAGACAATCTGGATCAATAAATCAGAGAGAATGAAA
This sequence comes from Boletus rex-veris, assembly GCA_038088795.1. Classification (NCBI taxonomy): domain Eukaryota; kingdom Fungi; phylum Basidiomycota; class Agaricomycetes; order Boletales; family Boletaceae; genus Boletus; species Boletus rex-veris. Next base: position 2,213 of record JBBPJQ010001199.1, read on the forward strand.
AGGAATATGCGCCGACACTAACAGCGGTGACATTGGGGTGCTCAACCCAAGGTTCAAGAATAAGGGGTCCAACGCTGTTTACAACGACAACCGTGTTGTTGTTTTGAGCCGCAACGGCAAGGATGAGTTGATCGCCGTTGTTCCATGCCGTCAGATTCTTCCTGTCTCCGAAGTTCATATCTACAGTGATGTAGCCCTATACCAGGGTTAACAATGGACAGGTGAAGTATATCGTATTTCGCACCTCTCCGGAGTCGGAGTTCACGAAAACAATGGCAACCTCTTGATCAACGACCGTACTTGCTGCCGTCCCGAGATCCCAGTCGTTAAAGTCCCACGACAAAATAGTCTGGTCAACCACGGCGCGTTCTTGAATGGCTTCATATGGCTGACAGCAAAGAGGTTCGGCATCAGAAAAAAAATACAACTTCCGCACACTCGACTCACAGAGATGAGATAGCTGAACCTGTCAGTTCTTTATATCCAGTTAGCGAGTATACAAGGATGATTTCTCTGAGGAAGTATACGTACCCTGATCCCCAACCCATGGCAAGGACGCCGGTTGGGTCACCACCCTGGTCTGGATACTCGTTGGGTCCGGATGCAGGTGGCGCTGCATCGCTTCCAACCAAGACGAGACTCTTGGGTTTGTTCAAAGGGAGTACACCCTCGTTCTTAAGCAAAACAATGCCACCAGATGCCACCTCCCGAACAACTTTGTAGTGGTCACTTTCAGCATTGACTTCCTGATTGAGAGGGTCATTGAGATTCCAGGAGTCGACGGTCGAATTTGGATATCCTCGGTCCTGGTGCATGTAGTACCATGCGGCGACAATACGCGTAGCCATGTCGTCGAGACGAGTCAATGAGATCGTGCCATTCTGGACATACGCAGTCAGGTTTCCACCGAAGTAAGAAGTGCCAGAGTCAAAAGTGATGTCTCCGGGCATAGTCATCTGTAAATGGACATTAACAAGTATCCTAGAGCAAATTGTGAAACTGCACAAACATCAAGACCCGCAACAGCTGACAGTGTATTCTCGGTTGCGGCCCAGTCTGACATGACAACTTTCGGAACCTCAGCACTTCAATTGAAGCTTTCCGGAAAAGAAATATGCTTACAGCCCTGGAAACCAACCTCCCTCTTGAGTATGTCGTTCAGAGTCTTGTTATTGTTGCAAGCATAGGTATAATTGATGAGGTCTGACGGGAGGTTAGAGCGTGGGCAACATTCAAGTAAATGCCACTGACTATAGCTACACATGACTGCTGAAACACCAGCCATTACAGAACGCAGGAATGGATGCACATAGATTTCATGCTGGGTACGGTCATCGACATTTGACGTTTCTTGGGTACGCATGTACTCTTGCTCGCTGCCAGGTGTGCAGAGTAAACAATTGACCACGTTACTAAACCTATGTCAACTCAACTTGTTAATGTAGTGCTTGGCAGTGGCCTGGACACCAGCAGATTGGATGCCAAGAATGGTTTCGTACGCGGCTTCTCCAACAAGGAATGGGTCGGCACCAAAGGCTTCCCAGATGCGTCCACCTTGAGCAAGGCGTCCCATGTTCATCACAGGACCAAGAGCAATATTGACACCCTTGGCTTTGAACTCTTCGCCCATTGCGACTCCACGTGCGCGTATCAAAGCACGGTTCCATCTACAGCAGAAAACACATTAAGTCCGCTATGACGAAAGTGTGGTCGGTGCCACCCACGTTGACGCAGCAGTTACCCCCGCTGGGAATGAGCTGACTAATGAGGTGAAGCGGACCCCAAGAGGCGAGTCCTATTCCAGGCTTGTGAAGGAAGGACATTTGAGAACGTCAATGAACCTACCTGAAGACAGAGACCAGGGAAGTCGACAACTTGTGGGATATTTCCGACACAGAGACCATTCATCCAACCAACGCCAGTTGTAATATTAACCTTTTGCTCGATTGTATATTTGGAGATCTATAACGAAGTGAAAATAAACCGGCATTAGTAAGAGAAGCAATTCAGAATGGGAAACCAAAAAATTGACACGAACCAAGGATTTGGCTTTGGAATACGCAGTTGCCCATGCGGGCGCAAAGTCAGGTACAACAAGTGGGTCGGGGTTAACCGAAGGAGGGTATAATGGGTCAGTCGAAGGGAATACTGGGGGTTCTGGGGGAAGTGTGGGTGTAGGGTATGGAGTGAAAGGGTACGAAGAAATTGGGAGAGTGAGCTGCCCACTCTGAGTTGTAGAACTCGAGGTCGAATTCGTAGCAGAAGAGCTCGGGCTAGAACTAGATGGGGCAGAGGTACCAGACGAACTTGGCGCAGTGCTGGAAGGAGTGGAAGTCACCGGACTGGTGCTGGAAGGGGTGGAAGAGGTCGCGCTCCCAGAAGTTTTGGATGCGGACGAGGAAGGGAAGGAAGATGCGCTGCTACTCGCAATGATGCATTGCGCGCATAGCAGTAGGGACGACAGCCTGAGGAACCTTCTCGCCATCTTGCTATGGGGGGGAAGCGGGGGCCAAGGTGGTGGAAGTGCGCACCTGAGGGCAAGAGCCGTATTTAAGGGTCACGACTGCAATCATGGGGGAGTTCTTATGACGATATTCGGATCAATGTCATGACGCTTAGCGCGACCCACACCAGGTAAAAAGTCCGAAGTTTCACCAGACGAGTCCTGCGAGTCGAGATGTCAAGGGATGCCCCCCGTGACTCCAGGTCAGCGGGTCACTTTCCACGTCGCTGAAAAAACATGCAAAGCACTCGCGAGTCTGCCGGAATGTTGCCGTAAACTGCAAACACGGTCCCTATGGATACTAGATGGAAAACCGTACTAATATGTGGTAGTATGTAACAACCTGGGACAGAACATTTACTAAGGTGGGACTCACGCTGACGGAGGATCCACCCGTCGACTGGGCTACGTTCATTCATGCCAGTCTAGGTTCGGTATGACGAGTGACTTCTAAAGGACTCTTCATGCACATTCCGGGACTCCGAAACGCAAGTTCAAATCTATCTAAAATTCTAAAATAGACGTACTTCGTGGCGATAATTCGGTGGTCCACAACGTGTGTGGGTACTTGGCGGCCCCTGCAAACCCCATCTGTATTGAGGCTCATTAATTTTGTTTCAATGGTTTCCCAGACAATTGCCATTCAGTTGCGGGTCTGTCGATTCGACACAGCTGCACCCATGCTAAAATCCGACTGCATTCGAGTTTATGGGTTCATCGAGTTCTCGGCCCGCCAAAATCAAACCGACGGCAGCGGGAGAAGTCCGTCCATATGACCTATAAGTAATCGCATGTCTATATCTGCTACCGTCTTGCTTTAGAAATTCATAAGAATCAACCCCACTGATTCCCGCCCCCTCTGTACCTTGAGAACTGTCCGTGAGGTTTGGGAGTAGATTGAAATAGCTCACGGTCACTGCCGTATATCCTCGGTTGTTCTTCAATATCTTCCCATCACCATGTGCCCTACTAGTGTGAACGCAGGCAGCGACTGAGTCATGTTACATGGAATTCACCGCCGACAGTCACTGACACTGCTATCAACTGAGTCCCGGTCGGTCTTGAAGCTTGAAGCTTGATCGCCTGGGGTTTGATGGTCACGTGGTGATCGTAAGCTGCTAGAGTTTCTCATCTCGGTCATGCTGTGGCACCGTCGGCTGCAATATCCTCGGTATTCCGCATGTGAGTCGGATGTCCAAGACACAGGCACGGTCGGTTCAGGTTAGCTGAGTCCCGGCACTCGCCAAACTTACCACCTCGGCCGAGTGAAGGGTATAGGCATCAGAAAACGTGAATGAGAGGGCTTGAAAACTTGCAGATATACCGTGACATGTATTCTATCCAGCCCGTGGGGTGAAGGTGGTCATTGTCTACGGAGACCTTCCTCCAACTTGCCAGCTGAGTTTCCCTACTCACTTCAAACCTTGGGCAAAGTCACCGTTTCACAACTCGCAAAAGGCTGGAGCTGGCCTCTTCATCACGATGAAGTCCTTGGATTGAGTCACGGTAGTCCTCAAACAATGGCATTTGTTACCTTCTCTTCTCAAGCTCCAGCTATGTCTAATACTCCCACGAGTATGGTTCAAGCACTACAACCACCACGTCGACATCTCTACCGACACATTGTGCTAGTTCCTATGGTAGTTGAGACAGCTTCCCAACGCCATCAACGCCACGGATCCATCGTACACCTTCCATTCGGATCCTTATCGTGTGCAACACAAAGGCGCAAACTCTCGTGCCTGCTCCTCTGCCAAAGTCATCTCCTCAATGATCAGTTGCACTGAAAGCCAACCTGCGCCTTTCCGATTCTCGTTCTGCAACTGGGGGTTCGCCGTCTCATGCAAAGTACCCATTGGCTAACTTTCACCACCTTGGATAAGGTAAGGTCGACCTGACGGCTGGTGTAACTGCACTAATGTGTGATGCCATTGAGAGGGTGCGATATGCAGTTGATGTCTCCTCTCTCCTCGCGGGCATCACCACTGCACCTAGGTGCGTTTGTCCTCGGTCCATTTCCATTATCAATCATCCGCGCACGTTGGCTTTTTACTTATCTTGACATAGGACAACGCACTGATGCATACAAAACCATTATTGGCATGCGTAGCGGCCACTGTGAAGCATTACATCTGTAAGCGCGTGATCTTAATCAACATTCGGCGTGCGTGTACTCGCTGGAGCATTTGCACGTCATCGTGGCGACGTCTCAACCCAGGGGCCCGATGTAACTCCAAGATCCATCATGCTCATTCAAACGGACTCGAATGTTGGCGTCGTAATTCGCTACCTCCTCGAAGCAGATGTTGGACCAAGTTACCGTCCCCATGTTTCCCGACCTTGATTCTGCACGCAGTGTTTCTTGATGCTGTTTAAAAGTACCTTTTTCTGCGCACTGTAGCCCAACGCTGCCCTTGGGGAAGTGAACGGTGACACTCAGTATCGTGATAGTGCTATAAGCTAAATCAGATCGCTGGCAGGATGGTTTCCGCCTAAAGTTGATGATACACGGTACGAAGGATTCTAGATGGTCGACATAAAGTGCAGGCTAGGTTCTGCCAATATCTTCCACGCCAATGGAGAGTAAGTGCATTGAGTGCATTGATAATACTGGTTGGAGAGGCAGAAGTGGGAAGGACCGCTGCGCGCGACAGAAAGCCTGCATCGTTATGTAGTAGTACAAGACTAGGGTGTTCTCGTCCGAGAAACTGAGCGAAAATTAGGATTCGATCAATAGAGCTGAAGGCTTGAGAATTCGGCTCAACTTCCATGCGGGCCCATCGATTCGGGTTCAACACTTAGCCTTGGCGCTGCTATACACCGACGCAGTTTCATATGGAGTGAAAGATAAGTTGCTTTGCACCAGACATGTCTGAGACTCATGACCATCCATATGACGCTTCTTCGACGGTGCAGAGAGGAAAGCCAAGATATCCGATGGGTCTTGGTCGATCCTGCCAGTGGTTGAGTATTGAAGACTTAATGGGGCTGGATCTGTGCCATCCAAAGTGAGTGTTGTTGTGGATCTTGTGATGGATCACTTTACATTTCGTTCATGATCACGAATCGGATAGCAGACACGAACGACCGCAAGGATAAGGATAAGGAGTCAAGTGGAAGACAATTTACTTGCTCACCTGAGACACTAGTTGTAGTACTGATAAACGTGGCGGCCGATGCTGGGACAGGTAGGTCTGCAAGCTCTTTGTAGAAGCGCAAACTTCAAGGACCAACGCAAGGGAAAGGCTGCTTCAAGGTGTCACAGTGGTAGCATTACTTATCTCGAGATTTTTACTTACTACAGATCATACGGAATCATCTTTGAGGGTTCCGAAATCTCGCCGTGCTCGTTTCAAGCTTGTTCTATGCTCCTGTATACACAAAGGCGATCATATGGCGTCCGTGTGAACATTGGCACTTAACCCGCCCTATATATCTGGTCTCCTGAATGGACGTCCGTTACTCCCAACTCCCTCCAATTTGACCATCTCTCTGCATTGTATACAACATGGGTGCTTTGTGGTCCATCATAAACGAGAATTTCTTTCCCGGTCGTGCCACGTTCAAAACTGCAGACGTACCGGACATGGCAGGCAAGGTCGTCCTCGTCACTGGTGGTACGGCTGGTATCGGAAAGGAGACTGCCAGAGTGAGTGAGATCTGAATCGCTGTCTCTCAACACCTCCGGGTCGCTCTCTATATGCTTCACACTTGTCTAACCAACCATTTAGGTGTTGCTCACCAAGAACGCCAAAGTTTGGATCACTGCCCGTGATCAATCCAAAGGCGAGGCCGTCCTCAAAGAACTTGAGGACGCCACCGGAAAAGACGTCAACCTCATTGTCATGAACCTCGCTAACCTCAAGAGCATCAAGAGAGCGGCAGACGAATTCAATTCGTAAAGACTTTGTATCCCTTTGATTGTAGTTGAAGAAAGTTGACACTTGAACAGGAAGGAGACGCAACTGAACGTTCTGTTCAACAACGCGTGAGCTTGAGTTCCTGTGTTCGTTTTCACGATTTTTTGACACGTAATCTCGGATCAGCGGTGTAATGATTCCACCGATCGAGATGCTCACCGATGATGATTATGACCTTCAATTCGGGACCAACGTCCTCGGCCATTTCTACTTTACCAAACTCGTGCTTCCCACCCTACTTTCTACAGCAAAATCGTCATCAGATGGTACTGCCAGGATCGTCAACACCGCATCTAACGGTCACTGGTATGGTGGTCTCAAGTTCGACACCATGAAAGATGGTCCGGCGCGCAGAAAGGAAGGTCCTTGGCAACTGTATGGTCAGAGTAAGACCGTGAGCTCGCTCTCGTTGTGTCACTAGGTTCAGCATCACTGAAGCTATTGACAGGGCAATATCGTCTTCGCTTCGGAACTGTCGCGGCGATACGGAGACCAAGGGATCGTCTCCACCTCATTGAACCCAGGTGCACATTCATCCGAGCTCTAGCTATGCTGAGAAATCATCGCTCACGCGTGCACTCTAGGAGGTATCAAAACCGACCTGCAGCGGCATTCGGGGGGGTTCCTCCAGTGGATCGCGGTATGCCTCTGTCAAGCATATTGGTGACTCAGTAGTTTTGTTTTGACGTCTCGCTTTGTAGGGTTATCTCCTCTATGACGTGTCGTACGGAGCAATCACACAGCTATACGCAGGAACGATTCCCGACGGCAAGCCTCTGAATGGCAAGGTACGTGGACTCCACGTGGTGCCCGTCCTCAATAGTGACGATGTCATGTTGTTCTATAGTACCTCATCCCATGGGCACGCATCGGGTATCCGCGTCCCGATACGCAGGACCCTGAGATCGGGAAGAAGTTATGGGAATACTTGGAGGAGCAAGTCAAGGACATCTGACATATATTGCCTCAGATGCCAAATCTGGTGAATGCCCTTTTCGATGCATTAAGATTTGCTTTCCCCAGACTTATACTATGTGGCGCAGTCAACACGATGGGTTTGAAGCCGATGTTGAAGCCGTGGATATCGGATGATTCGTCCATGCTATTTCTCAGCTTGTCACTGTAAACCGAGCTTTCTTTCGAACAGCCAGGTATGGTCGTCAGCCTTGCTACTATATTGTATGATTTAGCGTACAGCGCTCGCGTATTCGTCGATTGTCGAATGTCGTGGCGGAAAAAGGATTCAAAGTTCAGATAAACAGTGATCTTATGCGTAGTTCAACACAACAACATACATGCAATGACTGTACTGTACTTGCTTTACGGGTTTTCGAATTTGGATTCGTCGTCGTGCAGATCAATCATATCAGAAGCTACATCGAGTCCAACAGTAGTTCTGTCCGATTCGATGCATCCTTGAACCCATGAATTAGCCATTCCAACCAATTCTAGTAGCGATAAATCGATTATCGATTTACTCGCCTATCAGATGGTGCGCAACACCTAGAAATACAGGAGAAAAACGGTTCCTCTTTCTGCCCCTAGAAGCCCACCTCGCGCAACGCACAACTATGGATCGTCGGCCCTGACCTTCTTCGCTGCCGCAATCGTTGGCACACCTATCCCCCGTACACCCACGTCAGGTCCACCATCTGGTTCACCATCACGCTTGCGCTTTTCCCCGGTCTGAGACTCGCTGGTCGCGATAGACTGAGGCGCATCTTTGATTTTCTCCTTGGTTTTCCTTCGATCACCTCCCCCCTGCCGTCCACCTCCGCGGCTACCACGACCGCCTCGTCCACCCCGCCCCGAACTGCCTTTCCGCATCTGTGTCCGTGAAAGGGCCGATTTCGCTGCAAAGTTGGCGCGGTCGATCTGGAATTGTTTTTCCTCTTCCTCTGTCAACAACACGAAATTTAATCTCACGGAATGAGAACGAAGATCGACTTGACACATACCATCTGGGATGGTCCAGACGACCTCTTTCGAATTGACAATTCTAAGGTTCTCCTTGACATATTCAATCTCGTCTTCTTTCAATGCCTTTTCGAATCCGACAAGCCCAAAATCGTCGCCTTTAGAAAACTGGATATACGGAACACGTGCGAAGCGTTCACGAAGAGGAGCCTAGAGAGTGATGTCAAGGGGAGATCGTAACTCGCGGAGATCGAGACGCGTGCCTTCATCTCCGTAAAGTTTGCATCCCCACCGCACCCCATGAATTTCAGAGTGGCGCCTCTGACGAACGGGACGTCCTCTGTCTTGACATAGCCGACTCCTTCTTCATTGTCATCGTACACGCGTATCTTTTCACCCATGAATTCGAGGAAAACCTCTGGTTTCTCCCTGGATTTGGCACTCGATTTTGATTTTGAATCGCTCTCCATTTCTCGGAAGGCGTTAAAGCCCTTCCTAGAGGAGATGCTGTCCTTGCGGAGCTCCGCAGTTTTTCCCGTAAGTCCCTTCTCCTTGATTTTCATATCGCAATAAGCTCCTCTATTACCAACCAAACAGTGAAGACGGGATGCTGTAAGCGGAGACATGGCGGCACTCACTTGGACATGATCAGCAACTCTTCACCTTTCCATGAAGGTTTCGGTTCCACGCTCAAGAAAGCTTCCACACCAGTCATGTCAGCAAACTCCACAAAGACGGAACCCTATGAAAATAAAACAAGTGAGATCGCATGTCACACACAATAGCAGATCGAGCAAACCTTGAACTCTTTTTTCCCGTCTACACGCCGCATCCGCACGGCATTTACTCCGCCGTATTGTTCGAAGAACGCCTCCAGTTCCTGTTGGAGACCCGGTTCCTCCTTCCCAAACCCTTTCTGTCCCATAAAAAATACAAGTTCCGTCGGTAGTCGTTTGAGATTGATTGCCAAAGAAAGGACGTACGGCGTACACACTTCGCCCGAACTGATCCTTGGGTTTCTGTAGCTCGGCCGTGCGTCGAACGTTGTCCCCTTTTTCGTCGACCTCGAGTTGAGTGCTCGTTTTCAGTGCGCGCAGGATGAATTCGTGACCCTTGGCAGCATGGTCTCTCATGCGCTTGAATGACGAGATTGTCTTGATAGGGACCCAGTGGTCCGCATTTGCAGTGTGCAACGTCCACATGAATCTTGAGCAAGGACACATCAGTTTGGACAAACGTGGAATAAAGCGGTCTTGGAGCGTACTTGTCGAAAGGAAGGTTGCAGTCTGCAAAGTAGAATTCGACTGGAAGATGACCCGAGGTTAGGATCAGAACAGGAAGGGAGTATCGGTGAATATAGACCTTGTTTGCAAGCGGCAGCGAGAGATTCATCGTCGTACGCGGCAGCGGTGGTTGATGCTGGTTCTGCCACAGTGGGGGATACGGGCACATTATCAGCTGGTGCTGGTTCAGATACAGACATGGTCGAGTCAAGTTTGAAAGTCAAGGAAATAAAATTAAAAAAGAGAGAGAGGAATTGCAAAGGAAAAGGTCGATATCTGCGACAGAGATGTCGTTGAAGGCGTAGACGGTAGTCGGTTAGTATGCGCCAAGGCTCATCGGGTTTAGCCGGAGATTCTAACCAAAGTCTGGATGTTTTACAAGGCTCTCAGGCCGTAGAGTAAACTTACTGCAGCAAATGGCTGTGATGATAAACAGGGAAGTCTTGCACAATTGACGGTTACCGTATATTACCGTGTTAGTTTGCAAGTTGGTCCAGCATCGTCCGTTGTAAT
>JBBPJQ010001200.1:0-12343 GCA_038088795.1 Boletus rex-veris
TCTCCACCGGACTTGAACCCGGAGGATCTGGACTTGACATCAGCTCGTCATCGGTCTCTTGAGGGGCCAGGGGACTGCTTGCCAGAGGGATGGCTGGCTGGAGGGCTTGGAGAGTGAGAAGTGGCATTGTGGCTGTTCCAATGCTTGTAGCAGTCATTATGGGATGGGTAATGATTACACCGCTCCCAGTTGTTGGGGGATGGATCACCAGAGGGGTCATGCGACTGAGTGACCAGGTAATGAATGGCAGGATGTAGTCCATGGCACTGAGAGATGGGGGGCGGATGGGATGCGGTTGTGAAGAAGGTCGCAATTGCATAGAATTGGGGCACAGGTTATGCAGGGGTGGTGGTGGGTGTCAGCATGGACAAGACACGGTGAGGAGGGGGGAAAGCAGAAGTCAGCATTGGTCGTGGTAATGGTAAGGATGAGAAGATCCTACTTAGGCATGTAGTTATAACTGTTACATGCATGGACCTCGTCTGCAATGAAACTGAGGAGGTTGCTGTTGGTAATGGAGATGTTGTAGCCATGCCCTGCTTTGAGCTCGGTGTGCCAGTCAAATCATGCACGAGAGGCATAGGTGAGGATGATCTTTTCCCTGAGCAGAATCTCTAGAACTGGGTGCATCTCCAGCCGCCAGAAGAAAGTTGCTAGGTCATTGGGGTTAGATTTTGGCCATTCAGCTTTCTCTGCATAGTCAAGGAAGCAGTTTCTGGCTTAGATGAACTCTGTAAATGTTAGTTCATGGCCAGGGAGGGCATTGCGTGACGCATGAATGGAATTAATGGATTGGACCGTGAGGTGATCCTTGACTTTGGAAATGCCAAAGGTGTCGTCCATGTGGGATTTGGTGGAATGCCTGGCAGCATCTGAGCAGCCGGCAGGGGAGAAATACCAGAGTTCAACACAGTCAAAGGTCCTGAGCTTCTGGAGGGCATATTGCGACAAGGATAAGTAAGGATGTTGGGAATAGAAGAGCCGGGGGGAAACATGTTCATCTTGGGCTTCTTCTTTTCTGCCTCTTTCCTTTCTGCTTGGCTTTGGCTTGCTTATGGGTGACTCTCTCTTGATCCTCTTCCCATCGCCTGCGCTCTTGTTCTCCTTCTTCTGCATTTCTGGCTCCTGCCTTTCTTTGCACTTCGATATGAGCATTTCTGTTCACTTCCCAGGCGACAATGAGGTGCTCAATAACTTGTTGTTTGTTTTCAAGATATCCATCCATGAGGCCTTGATGGATGATGTTGAATTCTGAGCTGGCGAAGTCTGGGATTCACTCGAGAGCTGGGTCAGCCATCTGATGTGAGGTGGTGTGAGGAGTGGCGTTGCAGCTGAGAGTGAGTGAGCGACTGAAGGACTGAGGGTGATGAGGGGTGAAGAAGTGTGGAGGAAATGAAAAAGAGAGAGTGCGCTCAGCTCAAGGAGATGCAGGCCACAAGTGAGGGAAGTGGCACGAAGGAAAGGAAAGGAGATGCAGCACCACTTCAACTCTGCGATGCCTAGCGATGTCACAGAGTGTCACTCACAGGTGATGACCCCAGAAACCACTTCCCATGTAAGCAATATTCCGAAAGCCCTGCTTGAACAGAATATAATTATGTTATTATGTAATTTATTGACATTTGCAAAGAGCAGTTGAGCGCTTACCTGCAGTATCCAAACGAACATATTACCAAAGAACCCAATACTCAAACAATTCATGCTTCTGGCATGCCAAATGGATAACGAAGGGGAGGAACAACAAAGCATTCTATTGAACTGCTTCGACTCCACCAGCCTCTTGGCATAGTGATTATGTTCTTTGGAAGTGCAGTTTCAAACTCTGGAACTTTTATGGAGAACAATTCAAACACCACTAGAAGTACTTCAAATCCCACCAAACACTGCCATTGAACTTCTACCTGAAGTGATGGACTGTACCAGGTGCAGTGAGGCATGAGTGAAGCCACAGTGCAATGTCTTCAGACAAGCAATGTAAGCGATTGGTAGCGTGCCTTGTCTTTGTGCCACCACCTCGTCACTTGTCCTCCCTGCACCGCTTGTCCTCACCTGTTATAGCACACCCACTCACCACACCCTGCCTTCATTCCCATTCTGGTGCCTTGCAGCTCACTTCCCTTGGGCTGTGCATATGTGCCTGCGAGGCTTTCCCACCCACCCTTGCAGCTCATGCCCTACCCAGCAAGTTGGGCTCCCATCCCAGGCCGAAGAGCACTCTGCACTCTTGCCCTTTCACTCTCTCATCCATCTGCTTCCCCTCGGCCTCCTCCTCTTGTCGGCCTTGCATACAGAGTGATGTTCAAAGACGAAGTGGCTACCCTGATTTCCTCAACAACAGCAATAAGACTCTGGGTATACCCCATGGACTATGTGATTATGTAATGCAGTAGCTGTGTGACCACATTGAATCCCAACCTGGACCTATCTTCACCTCCTCGAATCTCTGTTGAGCTTGACTGGCATTCCATGGAATATGGAGGTTATGAAGAGGCACGTGCTGAGTTGCTTGCTTGCCCCTATACTCATACTGCACTGTTGTTGAAGGGGGGGTATCCTTGCCTGTCTTGCAAGGGAGTATCTTGATGTAGCTTCAACAGTTCAGGGACTGTCTACCGATGTTTTCATTCATAAGACATCATATTGCAGTTCCAATGGGAAGGTTCATTGGGATGATGGTCTTAGCACATTCGAGACTGATCTCATATGTGGGGTCTACAAAAAACCTATGGGTCAGGATGTGTGTTTGAAACCATTGATTTGTCTTGGTGGCCAAAACAATCGACATGGCTTGAGTCAACTTTGATGTTGGCTACTGGTCTCCTGATAATGAAGTGTGGTTCAGAGCCTGCCTTGCAAAAATCTGGGTTGGTGATGCCCAGAGTGCTATGTGGTGGGCGAATGCATTGAAAAAATACAAATACACATCGAAGATCATTCAGAACTATTATACTGGTGCTGCAACCTTTTTGTCTGAGTCCCTCTAGGTTTGTAACACACAACATGTATGTACATAGTCCAGTCTGGCCCCTTGGCCAATCAATGTCATTGTGTTGTTGATCACGAATGGGTTTATCAATTAAGTGGGTGATTGAGTCTATGGCGATGATTGCTGTACACAGATATGATTTGATTGTTGTGCCAGGAAACTATGAAAACAATTGAGAGATGGAGGTTTGCACATACTTAAGACAGCTCAATGGCAGCTCATTGGAGAGTGGACAGCACCCTTGGCATCATTTATGGATGGACAATTTCCCTGAACTGGAGGAGTTGTGGATTACTGTGGAGAATGAAATCAGTGATCAACTTGTGTATGAGGCAGGGCCCATATCCTATTGAATAATAAGTACTCAGTGGTTGGGAAACCAGCTAAGGTGTCTAGCTATGAGAAGAAAGTTCAAACATACTATGTGATTGTGTAATGCAGTGGCTATGTGAGAATGTGAATGTGAATGTTTGGGGCAAGGGAGTCGAGAATACTCACCCATGGGAGCTCCAGTTGAGCTAACCAAGCTGGAAAGTGAAGCGGTCACACAGAGCGATACCCACAGAGTTCAGGAACACCTCGAGAGTGATAAGAATGAGCATGACATCGAAATGAATGCGTAAAACTAAGATACCAGGCCAGGAGGCCGGATACAGGTGCAGGAGGTGAGGACAGATGTCGAGCGTGAACCAGAGTGCTACAGAGATGGAGATGACATCACAATGGATGGGAAACGATGCGGAATGACTGCTGAAATGACAGTGCTAGCTGAAAACCAGATGAGTCAGCACAGAGAGCACAACTGCTTTAAGATGGCCTACAAGAGGCATCCAAACCATCCACCCATTGTCCCAGGGCACCTACCAACCACATCAACCCACTGCATTGCCAAGGGACACTCAAATCAAATTCTAGAAGCAGCAGTCATGCTAGAATGGCTCACCAAGTCATCAGACTGTGTCGAGGCCAAATAGGGTAAATCGAACACGATATCCACAGTATATAGACAATGCTGAGGTGCAATACATGAAGACAGCGCCACCCGACAGTGCTAGCTAAAAACCAGATGAGTCAGCATGGAGAGCACAACTGCTTTAAGACAGCCTACAAGAGGCATCCAAACCATCCACCTGTCATCCCAGAGTGCCTACCGACCACATCAAACCACCGCATTGCCGAGGGACGCTCAAATCAAAGTCTAGAAGTGGCAGTCATGCTAGAATGGCTCACCAAGTCATCAGACTGCATTGAGGCCAAATAGGGCAAATCAGATGCGATATCCACAGTGTGTAGACGATGCTGAAGCGATGCTGAGGTGCAATATGTGAAGATGGCACCACCAGAGTCGATCAAGGTCACTGTGCATTAGACAGTGCAGCATTTACAGTGCACTGAGCTGCAACTTACTAACATATATACAGACACTCCATGAGGGCAATACCTTCGAGAAGTGCCGGACACTGATTTTGGACGTGATTACCATGCTGATGTAACTGCTTTTATTGCTAGGTAACATTTCTTTTGGTTATGATGGTACACCCACACCTTTGAAGGGGGGCATATGATGCAGTCCATGCTGAAGAAGCTGCACCATGAGATTGGACGGTTTGTCATACCACCATTGTCGAAGAATTTGCAGAACACTGACAGGATTTGTGAAGGTAGATAGACCAACCTGATGGCTGGTCTCATGCAAAGCACAATCAGAAAAATTGTTTACCATCCAACACCACAGGAACAATGGCAGGGACAGTCCACAAAGATATGGAGTTCAAGGATTCATTAAAGAGATCTGAATTTGAAGCGTGGAATTCAGGACTGAAAGTGAGCTCATGAAAGAATGCACTGATGGATGCAGAGGTTTGGTTGTGCAGTTCTAGAAGAGGTGACTGGCCATCAAGGATGTACTTGTGAACATCCCAGAGACACCAGCCATTCACATCAAGGGCTGGGTGACTCTCCATGGTGCTGATGAGGAATCCATAATGGTAGTAGATGGAAGGAATAAAAGAGTTGAAAATATACTCTGGATTTCTGTCAACCCCCTGTAGTTCATGAGGTGGTAGGGGTGGCAACATAGGATAAGGGGGAAGCAACTGAGTGTCGAAATGATGAGCACTAGAGAAGTGCAATAATAAGGTGAGTGTAGAGGCATCATTCTCCAAAGAAAATTCTGAGCATAGATCCCATTCATTGTGCATGCTGTCATAGTGACGCATCATCTGACAGGTACCTTGGCCATATCACCCCAAATTCTTGATGGCTGCAGTGCGTCCACATACAGAAACCACTGTGATCAATCCAACAAAAGACTACTGGTCTGTGACGACCAGGTTCTGGGAAATCCCTCATTGCATGCTCATGAGATAACTGACTCTGATGGTCACGGGGCGTTTCCCTCACAATTACGTCCCTTCTTTCAGTTTCCAAATACTCATAATATGCCTGCATTGGCTTGCCCACAAGCTGACAGCTCCCAGGTTCCACAGGGTAGCTCATCCAGTGCTAGTAGCCAACAAAGTCAGGAAAAATCAGTAAGGAATGGTGCATTCACTTGTCATTCCATACCTGCTTGATCACTTTGAATACCAGTACCATCCACCAAAGTCTGTGTCACAGGGTCCTTATGATCATCAGCTGGTGGTTGGTGATCCGTAACATCGGAGGAGTTCCATCCACTGTCATCAAGGGTAGTGTTACCCAACTTGTCACCCCAAGTGCACATCAGCTCCCATGATTCCCAAGGGTGAATTGGCTCCCACATTGTATTGTGAATGGAGTCCATTTCATGGTTTGATCGCCTGGTGACGCCTTCACCGCTGGGTTGGGTAGGTCAATATTGATCATGAGA
The DNA here is from genome assembly GCA_038088795.1 of Boletus rex-veris. Lineage (NCBI taxonomy): Eukaryota > Fungi > Basidiomycota > Agaricomycetes > Boletales > Boletaceae > Boletus > Boletus rex-veris. The sequence goes on from JBBPJQ010001200.1 coordinate 5,838, forward strand.
ATGAGATGATGGATGATCTAAGGGTGCAGAAGTCCTGCCATCTGTCATATGAGCAGAGGGATTGATTCGTCTGATGTGATGGGGAGGCATGGGAAAGCGCTGAAGGAAGTGGATTATAATTAGATCAATACATTGAACATATACAAAATAAGACCCACTGCATAGCACATGAGGTCTGACTGAAACATAGCAAAAGCTTAGATACTTGCTCATGTAAACACAAGAGAGTGGATACAAGTAGAGAAGGGAACAACAGAGGAGAAGTGCGGTTGCCAAATGTTATAAACATTGCTGTTGGGAAGGATGGCCAAGACACTACCCATGGCACACCACAGGGAGTGAGGGGAAGAGAAGGAGCTGTACACAGTAAACCACAAACAAGCTGAAGAGAAAGCACTCCCAAGTGTTCAACACCAGAGAGTGGGACAAGGAGAAGTATACTAGTGAGGAGAGGAAAAATCGCGTGAAGTATTGTATGCCCAACTCCCATGTAAGTGGGGGAGGGTTTTTTCAGCCAGAAACGTCCAGCTCTCTGCAAAGTGACTTGTGGGAACAATTCGAATTGTGAGGTTAAATTATCTAATTACTATACAGTTCCTCTACAATATTGATGACATCCCACTTTACATTCAGTTCATTGCTTTGCTGATTCCGCTATACACTGATGTGAGTGAAAATACTAGTCTTTTGTCCTCAACTTGTTAGCTCAACTCCTCCATTTGTAGGTTCATTGACAAGGTACCCTATGTTATTGCATGTGTCATTAAAGACAGTGTTTGTCCTCCTGATGTGCCCCCATGATGTTAAAGACTATCCAATATATTATGATCCCATATATTTTCCACATAAATATCACGAATGTTTTGAGTCTCCTCTGAATTTCTGTAAATGACTGAAGAATGCTTTCAAAACCCACCATGTGCATTGCCTTGAATGTGAGACCGAGTTCACTGGTTCAGTTGCCGAGTTTCCATGGTCAAGTCAACCCATTACTTTGCCCATGCTGAATACATGCACTGCCATATCTTGACTGAAATTGTCCAGCTTCAATATCCTCCATCCACTGCAACACATATACCGAACTATCAGCTGGGGTTCCCCAGATGGTATTTCTACTCAGACGACATCAATGAATAGAATTTAGCCAGTCTCTTGGCTGAAGTGATATTCACATCTGTTTCCTCTCTACCCGAAGTATCTCTCCATAAAGGCTTGTTGAAGAAGTTTTGTGTACAAGCTCTTTTGACTGACTTTACAAAGCACTGCGCTGCTCTTGGCAAATTGACCTTCAACACACTCACATTAAAACTCAATGATGTCCCACTGCCCAGCAATGCTGAATGAAACCTCCTTAGTTTGATTTCCACCTTTTTTGAGCATCATTATGGTTCTGTTGTTGCTGCTGCATTTTGAAAACCACCCCTGCCTGTCTATACATCTGATGAAACTACTGAGTATCAACTTGCCTGGACCCATGCTCTGCTTGATGAGCTAATCAAGGCTCTCTGTGACATCCCATTAGATGCCATCTCCCAATGCATTTGCAACCTTGCGCCTGGTTGGCCTGCCTTCAACAGCCTTTCATGGCAGAAAACCTGTTCTTATCATCCTGTTTGCTTGCAGCAGTACATTGAGTCTGTTTGCGTAAATGATCAGCATCTCGTTCATCCTCACATTCATGAATTGCCTCCCAGTTTTGCATGATGACATGACGAGCATCTGAGAATGTGAATAACTTAAACATTGCTTCAAGATCATTGCCTTTCGAGATGAGCGGTTCATCACAGCTGAAAGGTTTGAAGTGCATTAGCATAAACAACACCCAAGCCCTGAGATGAGTTGATTGAGGTATGGACATCCCAACTACACGAGGCACCAACTCACATGACATCTCACTGCGAGACTCGTTTGTATGCTCTAGAAACTTGTGTGTAGCATGCAAAGGATAGCCCGGTTTCAACTTGTGACGGCAGAGGATGCCCAACCTTGTCTCATGTGAGTTCTTAATTTGTTTGCTGTCCATTAATTTCTGTTGCAACCAGCAGAAAACGAAGTTCAGTGGGAACTGCTACAACTGTGGTTGGCCTGGACACAGAGGATGTGAATGTTGGGAGGAAGGTGGTGGAAAGGCAGGCCAAGCTCCCAAGACATGGAAATCACATGGCAAAAAGCCTAAAGACGACAAAGATAAGGGGAAGTCAGTGAATGTGTGTACACACACGACAGAAAACCAACTGGATTGTGCTTGGCTGGCAATACCTGATCACGTGGAATAAGATACCGTCTTCTCCTTTATGGCTCGAGTTGATGGGAATGTACCTGAACTGTATAACAGTGGTGCTTCACAGCACCTGTCACCATGTCGAGAACAATTTCTCAATTTCACCTTGATACCAACCAGACCTATTAGGGAGCCAATAATGGGACATTTGATGCTATTGGGAAAGGAGACTTATGTACCCATTTTTCTACCCAACGGAGACACTCGTTCATGCATCATTCTGAAGGACGTGTTGTACATGCCGTCTATGTGGGTCACTTTGGTGTCAATTAGTCACCTCACATAGACGGGCTGCAAGGCAGTCTTCAATGGGGGATCTTGTCAGATTTACGACTTCCAGAAGAAGCTCTTAGGGTGGGTTGATGTCACCAATGGCTTGTATCATACCCAGAACAGCTATTCAGCTCCAACAGCAGCAGTGGCCAGCAGTGACAAAGAGCTTACCCTGGAGGACTTGCATGCCCGTCTATCTCACATCGGGGTAGCAACAATCCACAAGATGGTAACCAAGGGGATGATCACTGGCATAAAGTTGTGCGAGGACTCCTCTATGGAACAATGCACTTCCTGCGAATATGGGAAGGCAATGCATAAGCCTATTGGAATCACTCATGAACCACCCCAATGTGAGAAGTTGGGTGATGAAGTACACACCGATACTCTGGGACTTGAAGAAGCAGGAATTAGTCACTTTATCAACAGCTGAATCCGAATACATCACCACTACACACACCGCGAAAGAAGCACTGTGGCTATGTCGTCTCATTGGAGAGATTTTCAGACCACTGGCTTATCCCCCTGTTCTGTATGGCGACAACCAGTCGGCTATTGCACTCATGCAAGATGGAAGCTATCACACTCATATGAAACACATTGACTTACGATATCATTTCATTCATTTCACAGTTGAGGATGGTTCTATTCATTTCCTTTATTGTCCCTTGACTAATATGATTGCTGATATGCTTACAATAGCATTACCTAGCATTAAAGCTAAACATTTCATATTCGAACTTGAACTACATCCCTCTTCTGTTTGAGGGGGAGTGTTGTGTTATTTACTATGGACTACTAGAGACAAACGGACTCGGGCTTATCTGCATTACATAAGCACATATTTATCTTCACCAACTCACGTAGATCACACCTCTTGCATTTTACTCACCTGTATGGAAGGTTTTCCTAGAGAATGCCAAGTAAGATTGTCAGATCAGCCATGCACTAAGGAACCCTTTTCCTTTGAAATCTTCCTCAAGGTATCCATTTCAGAATCAATCCTATAGACTACTAGCATAAGTGCAAAAAGAATATTGTTACAACCATTATAAGCTATAATGGACTTAACATTTTTCTTTTCATTCTAAACCCCTATCTATTCCTTTCATGCATTCACATGCATCTCTTTTATATCCACTCTATTGCTTTTATTCATACATGCATATCTAATCTCCCACATCCATGCTTCTCATTGACCCTAGATCCACACTGCAACCTCATACTGCCACCTACATGTGCATAATACATACATGTATTGGGCTATGTACACATATATATCATATAACCTAGTCTCAAGAATACCCACCATATATAGTATTAGCACAGCATGGTCTGTGTGCACATGTACTTAGTATATAAACTCCAATGTAGTGCCAGAGAACACTAGTCTTGTTTTCTTGAAGTTTCCCCTACAGACAACTCTTCTTTCCACGTCTCTTACCTTTTTCTCTGTGCAAGCAACCTAGCACAAAGCTTCACTTAAGTGTGAGTCTTTAGGTTTGTTTCATATGGCTTCCCTTGTGCATTTATCACCACTTATACAGACATTCCAGCATGCTCACCACCTCATTATAGCTCCTTGCAGATATATCAACATGAGGTTTCAAGCTGAAAACAGTCATCATTGATACTGTGCCCTTAACCTATAGTTTAACCTCTCCCTCAAATATATTGGCTTGAGATCGAGCAGAATGGATCAAGACTACAGCCACATCACTGCTCTCAGAATCCCTTATTGTTTTACAGGGTGGTCTCAATGAAAATATACATAAGTAAATCGACCCACTCATCTGAGTCAACTTAAACATATTCATGCAGGGGAAAACAAGGAACTTTGCACACTCAGCTCTCCAGCACACAATCATGGAGTTTTTTTACCTCAGCATCTATCATATTGTGGACAAGCAGCCTGATTTCTTCCGCTGTTTAATTCCAATTTTATGTTTGGCCCTCGTCACAGCAATGGTATATATATATTGTTGTTCTCTTTCATTTATCTGTTTAGTTAACACTCAAACTCTAGTGCAACTGTGTACTTGATGGATTCTCCCACAATGGTTCTTCTAACTCAATCTGTATTTTTTTGGAAAAGCTTATTTGTCCATCTACCAAAGTTTACTTTCAATTCTGGATCAGGTCCTCCACAATCTCTATCATGGCCTGAGACTACAGCAATAACTTTTTGCATAAGGGGAGAAAGCCTGGTAAACTTTTAAATAATTTTCCATTCAACAAGCTGACAAGATTTGAAATACTAGAACTGCATTGGAACAAATTGACATGAATGTGCAACACCATGACCATCTTCACATGGTTTTCAATTGATTGAGTAGTTTTTACCTATGAACCATGCTCTTCTGATTTGTATCTAATTCTTATGTTTTTCCATGATTAATCATGATTTTGTGTTTACAAGGCTGTCATAAGAGCTGTGCCTTCTAAAAGGGGTCTGAAGGAATGACCAGCAGCTTTTCTGAGTATAGGCAAAATTCCTTGAGTAAGCTGGTGAGCACTCCGAAGAACTGACAAGAAGAATTGGCTGGTGTGTAAGGTTGTCTCTTATAGTAATCCATAGTGAGAATAGTGGCTTGAGAAAATGTCCAGCTTAGACTTCACTTTACAACTATAGCTCATTGACAGAACTTGCCACTGCTCCATAGCATTAGGGAATTTGCTGATATATATGAAGAACCAGATTATGCAAGCTAATAGATATGGTATTCTACACACCTCATCCACAACTAGGTTTTTTATGCCAGTATTGATTTTCAAGCAATTGGTGATGATGCAATGTACATGGAAAAGCAGATCATGCAAGCAAATGGACATCAAAAAAATATAAATGATTGATTATGCTGGTGCAGCCATAGAACAATTATTGGTCAGCTGTTCATTTATAATGAAGTCTGTTTGGGTGCAGGATATCATGACAACATGACATCAAAGAAATTGGTGATAATGCGACACATATGAAGATTCAGCACACATTAGAAAAACATATATAATGCACCATACATGAAACAACAAGCAATTGATAACATCCATACAAGTTAACATAAATCCAGATGCTATCCACAGTACATTGAACTTGGATAGCATAATATATTCTTACACCCATTGCAATCAACACAACATATTATTTTCCTCTATTTTATCATATTTACCACTGTAGTGCAAATAGTGCAAATTGGACAGAAGTAACACATATGTCTCCAGAGAGACCTTGCAAGAAAGGTAACTTATAAACATGCCTTTTCATACACTATATTTTACCCTATCAACAACAGCAGGAATTGAACTTAGAGACTTTACTATAATCTACCTAAGCCAGACACATTAACAATTAGACCATAAGGCCTTCAGTCATTATATAAGGCATTGAATATATATGACTACACCTCTAATCTTAAAACTGTAGCAATAGATAATCCTATTGAATTTCCAGCAACTTTACACCATGCAAATGTGTGTGGTATCTATAAATATGAGCAACTCTGCATGATGCAATATTGCTGAGAGTATGAGAACATTGATAGATGACTGACAATATGAAAGACCATATCAATTCCCAGCAAAATTACATTATGCAGAGTGACACATTCTGGGGCAGATTCTACATTTCCAGCATTTATGCATGATGCAAAGTTGCTTGGTTGTGGCCATACATGATTGAATGCTGGGATATGAGCAACTCTGTATGATGGAATGTTGCTAGGAATTGATCTGGTCTTTTATATTGCCAGTCATCTATCAATATTCTCATACACCCAGCAACATTGCATCATGCAGAGTTGCTCATATCCCAGCATTCAATCATGTATAACTCTGTTCAGAATATACTCAAATTAGTAATAATACAAGGTGGGAAATTGAGCATTTAATTCTTTGGGAGCTTCCCAGCATTCAATTATATATGGCCACAACCAAGCAACTTTGCATCATGCATAAA
>JBBPJQ010001201.1:0-12338 GCA_038088795.1 Boletus rex-veris
CCCACATCGAGGCACGCAGTTTTGTAGGAATCCCATTCCACCATACCTTGCGAAGGTCAGGGTCCCGATGTACGACACGCCAGTCAGGGACTATCTCACTCTCCCATACGTGAATGGATTGTTCGATCTGAAGTTCGCGAGCTAGCCTGCGTTCTTGTAAAGCCTTTCGCCGTTTCTCTTCTGCGGATCCTACTTTAGTGTAAAGATGTGACAGCGAACTGAACCGTGTTACCTGCTGCCCGACTCTGGATCATCATAGCTTCCCAATCGGCCATGTGTTTTTTGTCTTCTTTCCGGCTCTTTGGGGGAAGGAAGTAAGGCCTTGTTTTGCTCACCACCTTCTGAAATGCAGTTGACCGGGACGATCTGTGGTTTTGAGATGGTGCGTCCGACACCTGGACACTTTGGAGCGAGGTGGAAGCGGTCATCGTTGGCAAATCCGGCGCTGAAGGCGTAGGGCTGGGTGTTTCGATACGTTGTGTACCATCAGAGCCATCCGTAATCCGTGTTATGACGGAGACGCGACTTGATGGGGGCTTAGAAACGTCAATGTGCACCGCAGGGTGAGAGTCCTCCCTGTTGTCGTCTTTCTCGTGCAACGCGCTGGAATGTGAGTCCGTTTGTGTCTCGGGCACTGTCAGTGAGACGTTTGATAGCTCGTCTGATGACTCTGGGACGTCTGATAGATCGTGTGTATGCGACTGCGAGACGCATGACGCCAAGCTGGCCGAGTCCGACTTGGATCCGCGGGTACTGCCATCCAAGTAAAGCGTTGATATTGATGTGTCGGGTTCGTCCACAGAGTTGGTGTCCGTGACCCAGTGTGCCTGCTCGGCGAGGTGCTGGCGAACGGCTGCAGAACTGAACTCGAAGGGCTGGTCGTCAACATCGGCGAACGCATCGTCCAGGGTGAGCTGGACCTGTATTCCCTTGCCCGGCTGGCGTTCCAGCATCTGGGTGTTGGTGGTGGAGAAAATGTCACAGTAGCGGTGGCTGTGACGACCATGATTGCAGAGGTCTTGCTCGTCCTCGCAGGACATTCCTCGTCGCTCTTCACTTCTGACCACGACCTCCATCCCGCCTTTCGTCCCCTCCTGCACCCCGGTGAGGAACAATGTCTCCAAGTTCTCGGTCAGATCGCCCTTCGGTATCGCAGGATCAAAAAGGCATGTGCAACGCTCTCGCGGTCGCGTTCAAGATACATCTGCGCGTTGTGCGCGACACTCAACCAGATCCTCAAAGACGACTACGAGAGTCTGGTCGTAGATACTGAGGCCAAGATCCTCCAACGTGACCCAGAGCTCGTCGGCCACGGATTTTTCGTCCCACTCGCCGCGGTGCGCGCGACCTTTGCAGAATGGGACGCACCGCTCGCCGCACTCGAGTCCTTGATGACACAGCTCGAGTCTGAAGACCGGTGGCAGCCCGGTTCGCTGATCGACATGCTACTCGCCCGCTCAAGGACGGGCGTGCATCGCATCTCCCAGATCATGTCGTCGCTGGCAGTCGCTGTTCAACGTACGTGGCGCGGGCAGCTAGCTGCGTTCTTGGTCCATGGGTCTTTGTCGCCCGTCGATCCTCTGGCGTCAGACAGCTATGAACTTTTGGAAGGCTCAATGCCTTCATGCGTATCTCATCAATCGCGCGAATCTGTCACCTATGTCGGGCGTGCCATCGCAACGGTGAAAAAGAAGAAATGGGAAAGTCAGATTCCGCGAGAACAGGCCCTACAGCATGCCAATATGCTAGATACCGTACTGCCCGAAGACCAGTACAGATTTGACCTGATCATTTCTCAAATCCGAACAAACGTCAGCGAATGGCTATGGCTGAATGTGCTGACGCGCAAGGACGTGGAAGAATCCGTCGTGTCACTGTAAGCCTGTCATACTTCGGCACCATATCAGCGCTTACTGTCGCAGAGCAAACTACTTCCTTTTGCGCAATGGAGAATTTAGCCTAGCCTTAATACGAGACATTGAACACCTCAAAGTATCCCGCTTAACCACGCGTTCCGGCGGTACGTCTATGATCAAGGAGCAAGATCTGAATCTCGCCCTCCTCAGAGCATCCTTGGGCACAACCGCTCAACATGACCCATCCTTGCTGCACCTTAAATTCCAAATGCCTTCTGGTCCAATTCGGCCCCTGCTCCCTTCTCTCAGCGACAAGGTGCTTTCATCATCGACGGCCACTAATCCTGGAGAGATGACTTCTTTTGATGACCTGCTTCTCGGGACTACTCTCGTGCTCACGTACAACGTGACTTGGCCTCTCGACCTTTTTCTTCACCCTTCGGATCTGCAGGTTTACTCCGTACTGTTCAACTATCTATCATCGTTGCGCAAAACGCATACTCGTATCCATACGTGTTGGACATCATTGTCTAATGCTCAGAGGGCTCGACGCAGATGGACAGGTCTCGGAGACGGAGGAACTACCGAGGACCTGGAAGCGCGAAAACAACTACTTCGTTGTGGCTGGGGTGTCGTCAGGGACATGGGATGGTTTCTGGACAGTCTGTCTGGGTACATCATGGTGGATGTTGTCGACGTGGAGTTTAGGCGGTTCAGGGAACTACTCAACAAACCGCAGCGTGCGCGATCCGAGAGCGTTGGGAAGGCTTCACCCAGAAGTGGCGGCATAGATACGGGAACGAACGCTGATCGGACGTATCTCGACTTTACGACGCTTCGGAACCTCCATACGACATACTTGGAGCGTCTGGTGACTGGATGCTTACTCTCTCATCCCACTCTGACTGCCATCATCCGGCCTATTTTCGAGGTCTGCGAACGGTTCGTGGCACAGGTTGAGCGTTGGGGTGGGGATGTGCTTCCAGCGTTGCTGTTTGAAGGCAGTCTTGCGGCGGGTGGTGACAAGGTAGGTGTGATGGTCCAGGAGCGACTGCAAGTGGTATCGGAGATCAACCGGGTATGTGAGACGTGTGCCGGGTAAAGCACCGCTGAGAGCGATCCACAGAGTCTGCATGCGCTCCTGGATTCGTTCTACGAGGAGCTATCGTTCTCGACTTCCCAGCAGCCGTTTACTGTGACGGGAGATGCATCCAAGTCGATCCTGATGGCAAGCACAGGAAACCAAACGGTGTTTCAGCGGACATTTGTGAGAGGCAAGGGAATGGAATGGAACGGGGAAGTGCGACGGCATGTGGAACGATTGCTGCTTCGGCTGGACCTGAACGGGTCGTTTCAAGTTTCGAGGCGGAGATTAGGTGGAGACGATCTTCTTGGCTAGTGGTTTGCGGCCGTTCGCGAAAGGCTGCTGTGTGCACGAGCGGCCGTCGTACTTGGTGTAGTCTGTAACCTTTGCAGTGCGTGCGAAATGAGTTTTAGTTGCGGATATGACCACTGCTTTTCGCCTCTCTCAACATCTCCGACATCTCTCATCCAGAGCGACCACCATGGCTGCCCGTACGTCCCTGCACACCGTCAGTCCATCCAATGCCAGCTCACAGCTCTTCAGAATACACCCCTCGTCTCATCGGCGCACCCAACACCCTCGGTATGCCTCTCATCATCGCGACTCGTCGCGTGATTGACCAGCTCGTCCGATAATAGATCACAGGGTCTATATTGAACGAAACGGTCAAGTCCTCTCCTCCTTCCACGACATCCCCCTTTTCGCCGACAGGAACAATGGCATCCTCAACATGATCGTCGAGGTTCCCCGTTGGACCAACGCCAAGATGGAAATATCCAAGGAGGAGCACTTCAACCCCATCAAACAGGACACCAAAAAGGGCCGCTTGCGTTTCGTTCGCAACTGCTTCCCTCACCATGGCTACATCTGGAACTATGGTGCCTTCCCACAGGCATGTTTCTCGTCGCCATGCCATCCCACGTCACGGCTCACCTCTGATCCTTGACAGACCTGGGAGGACCCAAACATCGCTCATGCAGAGACCAAGGCCAAGGGTGACAATGACCCGCTTGATGTCTGCGAGATCGGTGAACAGGTTGGCTACATTGGTCAGGTGAAACAGGTCAAGGTCCTCGGCATCATGGCCCTGCTCGACGAAGGCGAGACGGACTGGAAAGTCATCGTCGTCGACGTCCATGACCCCCTCGCCCCAAAGCTCAACGACATTGAAGACGTCGAGCGTCACTTGCCTGGCCTCATCAGAGCCACCAACGAGTGGTTCAGGTAGTCTCCACGTTTTCTTCCGAGGCTAGAGGAGCATCTGCTGACGGAGGAATACAGGATCTACAAGATTCCCGATGGCAAGGGCGAGAACGCATTTGCTTTCTCCGGCGAGGCCAAGAACAAAAAATACGCGACTGAGATCATCCACGAGTGTCACGAAGCATGGCGCCGCCTCATTATTGGAGATACCCCCGCCAAGACCGCTTCGTATGACCTTTCCATGTGCGTGCTTTTCAACTCTCGACTCAGATGAGGGCTTACTCAAATCCACTAGCCTTAACCTCACAATTCCCGGTCCTGGCCTGACCGAACCCCACGAGCCTGTCTACGCTTCCATCCCTCTCGACTCAAGGCAGCCCCCTGCTCCCATTGATCCCTCAAGTGAGTTTGATGTTACATGTAGTCGGCCAACTCTAACGACAGCACAGTCTGCAAGTGGTTCTACATCTCATCCGTCCAGGTCTAGTGCCACTTCAAACTTTGATGGACACCACTAGTGCTGTCGTTTCTTTGCAATCCCATTAGATTTCGTTCCACAAGAACAAATGTGAATGTGGTGTATGAATTAAACATCGGACTAGAGCTACAAGTGTGCAGGAATCAAGCAATGGTATTATTCTAATGTCTTGGTTTTTCGAGACCTTCCTGCAACGATGGATATCGACAGTAACGATCTGAGATGGACGTCACTGTCCATGTGCCTGTCAAACATTCGTTAATAGAATACCGAAATTCTACGTGCCAGTTTACACACCTTCAAGTGCCGAGAAGACAGAGTATTCATGCGTCATAACGCCCGAGACTGTGTGTGTCTCGAGCACCCTCCCCGACTTGCCTCCTTTCTTGGGGCTGGGCTCTGCACGCTGATATGTAAAAGTGAAGGGGGTTTCGCCGATCAGTGTGAAAACGATCTCGGCTTGATCACCTGCGAACGAGGGTCAACAACTCTCGATCGACTTCTGGCGCAACGGCAGCCATACCTTCATGAATGTCCTGGTATACGCGCTTCCCGTGACCCACTTGGGCCGACGGCAATGGGTGGATGTTCATCCGCAGGTTGGCAACGGCGGCTTTACACATCTTTTGTTGGTGGGCAACAGAACTGACGATAAATTCGCCGCTTTGTTGCTGAACAATCGACCACGGTGACGTCTTCGCTTCCTGCGTGTAGGATTTACCGCTGATACGGTATCTATCAAACCGTGAGCTACATTGGCATGCTTCACGTCCATGTCAACTCACCCAATGGCCCAGGGTGGTGTCCCTTCCAGCTGGAACTGAGTCACATCGCCCACACAGAAATCCCTCTTATTGTCCAAGGGGATGATCGCAGCCGTTTCGGCGACATCGATCCAGATCGAACGCCACAGAGGATCAAGTTCTGCTTGCTCACAATGTGAAGCATCGTGTACGGTTTCGATCGCCACTTGATAGGGTCCGACGGATGTGAAGTAGTAGGATGGTATGTCCAACTTCCAAACCTTGTCACGTACTTCCACGGTCTCAAGCCGTACCTTGCTAGCAGCAAGGTTTTTGATCGACAAATGGAGCTGGAATGGAGGTGTACCCTCGAATAAGATCGTACCGTCGGACGACGTTGGATCTCGGGAGCTAAGGACGTCATTGAGGCAAAAAGACATGCGATTATCGTTCTTGAATTTTGCAGATGGCTTAGGAAGGACTTCTTGCTCGAAGACCAACCGCTCTGAGCGTGGAATCACGGCACTCTTGTGCTTGTGGAGTGGGTATGCCATGTCCCCGACTTGCTTCACTTCATAGTACTTGCGCCCCGGACTAGACGTGTGAAGTTGGAAACGTGTTCGGGGCTGGATACTGCTGAAAGTTGGCTGGTCCAGAACGATCGTACCAACTCCAGATTCGTCTTTCATGGCGATGTTGTACATAATTTGGAATGGAGGACGACCTGAGGGGACGATCAAGGTTAAATTAAACACAAATGTTTATCTACACACCTGTCAAGTCCAGGTCAACATGGTCATCGTGACCCTGGCAAATCGGCGGAAGTATGTGGGAGCGATTATATGTCTCAAATGTCGATGCCGTTTGCGGGTCAAGTCTGGCAGACGGTCGAGGGATCCAATCCACATAATATTTATTTTCTTCAGCAATAAGTCCTGGACATTGCGAATCCGATACCTGGTACGATAAGTCAAAAATAATGCTTCGTAACGAGGAATATGCCTACCTCGAGAAGCTCGTATGAGCCCTTGTTTTTGACACGAACATGGTCATTTGGAGATCGCAAAGTTGCGGTCTGGACAGAATCAGGCTCTTCGGCACGGCGATACTTGACGGTCCAAGGCTGATAACAGTGTCAACACAACATACAGATCTTTGTGAAGGTATACGTACTCCATCACCCGTAAGCCGCAAAGGTAATTCAGTTTCTTCGTCATCTAGGATTGTAACCCGTCTGATACCGTTCTTTATGTAGAATTTGGCCGTGGGCTAAACGATCACTGTCAGAATAACCGATGCTAGCCAAAAATCAGTAACATACCTTTACCCTACGGACGTTTACGGAAACGCCAGGGACAGAAATGGAACGCTTGCATCCATAAGCATCCTCGACGCTCACTTCCAGAGGTATTTGGTGAGACAATTGAGTTACAAGTCTCGTTGATGCTTACCTAGATCTACTTCAAAGGTCCCGCCCTCCTTGTCTATTTTGGACGGGATAGGCACTTGCATACGCGTAGGTGATGACTTTATGTCACGAATCTCCAGGCGATCAGTAGTGCGGGGACCGACGATATCCAACTCTAGATTCCACGGCGCTGTTCCCTAGGACGACATTTAACGAATGATGCCACACTAACCGCTCTACGTGACTCACCCGAAGATCCACTTCGACGTCGACCACATTCCCAGAACAACTGTTTACCATGCGCTTGGACCGTCCCACATCAGCCGTCGGAATAAAGTCAGCAGCCGCTAGGGGGTGAACGATCTGGTCGATGCTCGGACCTTTGAGCTCCACTTTCTTGTAGTTTGCGTCGCTTAGGTATAGAAATGTATAAAAGTAGTGACCACTATGCTCGGGTTGCAATGTGAGTTCGCCGCGTGAGCTCGTGAACGCTTTGAAGAGGTCGCGTGGATTTTCCTTGTCACGCTGTGTGCGATAGTACACCTGGAAGGGAGGGGTCCCATGAAATATGAGCGAAGCGGAAACGCCAGTATCGCCAGAACTGTGGACAATGATCAGTGGATTCGATGCCTTACAGTACAAGCACACTTACCATTCGTGAATTCGCTTCCATTCGATCTCGGCCGTTGGCACAGGTTTTTCTACGACCTTACACATCTCTGGGGAGAGAACATCACCTTCGCACCACTGTGAAATCTTGAGTATGTGTATTGTTGAGCGAAAATTAGGTTCGCACCTTGCCCCTAATTCCGAGGATTGTGTATTCTCCTGCCGTACTAGCACTTAAACTAAGAGAGGATTGCTGGGTCTGAAGCGTGTCCTTCCAGGGCTTGACAGATTTGCCATCACTTTTGCCATCCTCTGATGGATCGAACTTGATGTCGACGTTCCACGGAGCATCCAATGAGTCTGAATCAGTCACCTGGAGAGACAGGGATGCTTCTGAACCAATGAGCAGAGAGACTGGGTTTCCTGGACCACAATTCCGGAAAGATACGGCCGGGCGTCGAAGAATGTTCAGCGACCGTGCAGTCTTTGGATTCAACCCCACTCCACGATGCAGGGTTTCACTAGTAACACCCTGATCGAGGGGGACGATGTTACCCAAGCCATCAATAACACTTTCTAAAACGAATGAGACCCTGCCTAAGGATTCCACCGGTAATGAAAGAGGAACTTTGAGCATCTGAGGTACCTTTGAGGAGGTTCTCACGACATTGCGTGAATCGGCGTATGAATGGGATGCTAGGTCGCTGTCCTCGATACCCTCGACGAGAAAGCTCTCCTTTTTCCCACCGACATACTTAGACCAACGGAGGCTGAGAGGTGGTACCCCACGGATATCGATGGTCAGGTCTACACCAGTAGTATCTCCTTGACAGCGAACCGCATTGGCTGGTTGGGAGATGGGATCGTCCGTATAGTATGCGGTAGGACATGGAACAATAATGACTTCGAGAGGGTGAGCAACTCGAGCTGCCACGCCGGAATTATCGAGTATTCTCTCTAATCGAACAGTGCCCGGTTTGGTGACGCGTATATGGGTGAGTGATTGAGTCTTTTGCAATTGAGAATCAGATGTGGATGTGGCGTCATCCTCGTCTTCTTCATCGTCATCTGTGGAATGAACGCGGACTGACTGAAGGCCTTCGAGTCGAGCCTGTTCGATTGCCTTGAGATCTTTTCCGCTGAGTTCAATATGCTCGATGCGACCAGTGCCAGGTTGACCCTCGATATAAGTCAAGGGCGTGAAAGAGTAGCGAACATTCGCTGGAGTGGTATTGTTGACGAGAATAGGGATGAGCACGGAATGCGAAGGAGGGGACAGGCAGAAGGTGAGCGCGTCTGGGTTGAGGTGAGCGGTACTGATTGGTGACATGCGGACCGTGTGTTGACCAAGCAAGTGCTGGTCCGTTCGAGGAATGTCTGGGAAGAAAAGGGAAAGGAGCCCAGAGGGGGAAAACACGTCGGCGATGCGGAACTGCTCGGGGGTGGCAGGCAAGTCGGGATGTTCTGCAAAACAGGTGAGCGGGTTCTCGGTCAATGTGAAAATAAGGCTACTTTGTATCCCTTGATATCCGGCTGAAATGGGGTCGCTTGAGCCAAGGTGTAGACTTATGGCACCGAACAATAGGCCATCGAGGAACAAAAGAGAGAGGATTTGGAGGGCGACGACGGCCTTGGTGTAGGTGAGGCGTGGTATGCGCAGTTGGGAGAGGAGGGCGACATATGCAAAGTCGATGCAAAACCACTTTCTGCCATAGGCGTAGGAGCTCTGATCGCTCGGAGCAAAGAGGGTTTGGAGAATGTCTAGTACCTTGATTGCCTACAGCAGGGTAAGCGGGGAGACGGTGCAAGACGCTGAGCAGAACCTACCTGCAAGAGACAGCCGAGACTGAGATAATAGAGACGCTGTGAGGGCACGTCGACGAAGCGCTCTGGTATGAGCGGACGCGACATGAGGAGGAAGAGAAAGAAAGTACGGCACGTGACCGCAATGTACATACATGGAGACCTGCCCGTGATCAAGTCGATCGCGGCTTGGAGATGAACAACATCCCTCCCCTCCCATCCATCGAAGGAGATCTCCTCCTCGATGTCCTCACTCGTCAGTCCAACAGGAACAATTCCTCTCCGCCAGACAATTCAGAGCATGGCGGCGTAGAACGTCTTGCAGAGCTTGGCGACATCGTACTCGGCATGACCATCATGTACATCTTGTTTCAGCGGACACCCTTTCTCTCCGCTGCAGAGCTTTCCGTATGTCGCACACTCAAACACGTCCGTGTACACTCTGTATTCTCATCGTCCTGCCACAGGAGAGGCACAAAGAGCTGATGGACGATGAGAACATCAAACACTGGCTCACCTGTTACAATCTAAAGGCCAGGGTCAGAGGCCTCGAGGATAGATCTAGGCTCGACGACCAGACAGTAAGATATCTCCCTCGTCTGCTTACAGTCTTTCATCTTTAGCAGGAGGAACGTACCCTCTTTAGCTCCTATGTCGGAGCAGTGTATGTACAGAAAGGATTTCCCACTCTCCTCACCTGGATCAGTCGCCTCGTCAGCCCCGAATCAGAGCCACTCGCGGCACCAGGAAGCAACGCCGCCGCCGTCCCCCCGCCCCCTCCCCCCTACTCTTCAACCAATGCGCCTCCCACTTCTGTCCCACCTCCATCCATACCACCTCCCGTACCAATGGGAGGGGTAAACACGTTGGCTTTGTTCAACCAAACATGCGCACAGCGCGGCCTTGTCATCAACTGGGAGATTGAGTCGGAAGGCCCTCCCCACCAGCCTCGCTGGTCAGTCAAGTGCCTCGGTGAGCGTCTATTTCACTTCCCTTCGACCACGACTCATATCATTCCCAGTCAACAGCCATCTCAGAGGCTCTGGGACAGGCAGAAATCAAAAAGTGGCAAAGGAGGAAGCAGCTCGCCAAGCATTCCACGAATTGGGTTGGGGATTCTAGCTCATCGTACGTCGCATGGCATTGAACCCACAATCATAGGTTTTACATAGGTCGATTCTCAAGTAGTGAAATGCATCGCAGTGTCAACATACATTCATTGTAGACTACACTTATCCCATTGTAGCATTACTACATGTTCAGCCTTCTTACCAGGCACAGTAATAAGAGTCATGCAACCTTGTACAATAAACAGTCTGCAGGGAGTCATAGCTGGTGATAGCAGTTTGGTAGATCAAGTGTCACAGATAACGAACTGTGGGTCTACGGCGCGTTCTCAAAGTTCTACATCAACCAAAAGAACACGTATACCGCTAATAGGCAAAGAAGAACCTTGGGAGGTGTATCCATGTTCGACCAAATTGACGTTGCGGTAGCCATCAGGTCGTTCGTCGCTGGGGGTGACGACCCTCCAAGGGTGTGGCCTTGGCCAGAAAAGGCACCAGTGGACGACGAGCCCGAAAATCGTTTTACAGCGTTTTGCAGTCCCCTATGGACCGGAATTCCAGTGCTTGAAGCGGGCGTCAAGAGTCAACACGTACATTTTGTCAGCGCCGCGAATCATGTGGACTTGTTTGGAACCCTGCAAGAAAATGAATGTTGGCCTGAGAGTTGAAAGACTACGGGTTAGATGTGGGGTATATATACACAATAGTACCCACATCGCCGAGACTTTGTAGGTAGATGCCACGTCTTTCGCAGCGTCGACATCACACTTGACAAAGTTCACATTAGGATACTGCTTCGCCAGTGCCTCAAACGCTGGTGCTATGGCGTGACAAGGACCACACCTTGTCGACAGTTAGAAACTGTTATCCGTCTGAGATAGGCAAGAGAAATCACCAGGCTGCGTGGAAGTCGATGACCTATGTGAGATGTGTTTACCGTATGCTCGGGAGAAAGCAATTCATCACTCACTGTCAGCTTATTTGAATCCGACAGTATACCGTTGAGCTGAGACACTGAGTTGACGTGCGTAACTGATGGCATGTTGCTTGTTGAAAAGCAAATGTACCGCCGGTCGCCGTAGAATATGTGGGGGTGGACTACCCGTTACGGACTGACCACCAGGAACAGGGGTCAAATATACAAAAGAAGAAACCAAGTACATCGACCTGGTCAAAAGAGTACATTAAATCCGTACAATTGAAGGAGGATGCAAATCCATTTAATACAACTCTAGCTCCATCATTTGGCTGCAGCACATGTCATAGAAATGTTTGAAATAGGGATGAGATGATCAGGCGTCCAGCGCCAGTCAAAGGGAGCCAGGTGGCAGAGGCCAAGCTGTCGTGTCATCAGAATAGACTTGTGCCAGGCACTAGCATCCCTGCTTTCAGCGTCACGATTCCACCACGTTCGGGTTTGTTTTTCAAACAGATAAAGCTGTTTTCCCCCGCCGACGACGCTCTTCGTCGACGGGCGCGCGGTGCGTGATTCGTACCAAGCATGGTTCCCTCTCTATATCCAGTATCCAGCGGGGATCTTGTCAGCGGATAATATCCACTTTTAGGGGATGATGCATCAGAGCGAGACCTAGCATGTGTAGCAGGATCTCTCCCAGTCGAGAGATGACGCGAGGCATGTGGCGGGATGCTGTGACTAAGTGCGTAGGTCGGTGGCTCCAGCTTCTGAGACCCTAGTTTTGGTACCAGATTCTTCTTCATGATGTGCATCAGACCGGCTTTCTTCCCTTGCAATGGATGGAACAGGTATGGCGAGCATGAAAACGTCAAAGGCGTCAAAGTCTTCTCCCCAGGAAGAGTCTTTCCAGTTCCATCCACCTTGCGATCGCTGACGAGGTAGTCGAATTTCCAGCGCAGTCTCGACCCATGCGCATCGTTGTTCAGTATCGACGCCATGGAACCTTCCGTTCCAAGCACAGTATATACGCCGTTAGCCTTGACGCTGAGAGTTGCTTGTCTGGAAATATAGTCGCGAGATTCGTCGCCTGCTACCGACACCATCCTAAGCGTCGGTGGACTGTCCAGCGCCGCATAATGAAATGTAAATGTTTCTCGCTTCGTCGGCATGA
>JBBPJQ010001202.1:0-12334 GCA_038088795.1 Boletus rex-veris
TACAGACGAGGAACGGTCGTTTGCAGCTTACAGAACCCTACGCATCGCTCGTGCCAATGCCAGGTACGAGGGCATTCGCAAAATACGGGCTGCAAAGGTACGCCAAAATTCCATTAGTCGCTTGGCAGCACTCGAATCACCTCTATTATCCAGAAGGAGGAAGAGGAGGCGAACAAAAAGAAGTAAAAATGCTCATTTACTCTATGTTACATCTCTCGGTCGCTCTCCCGTATACTCCAAAAATCCGAGCGCATTCACACATGTCCTATGCATTTCTTATGAGCGCAATCATTACATGGTGATCGAGCCATGTTCTCATGATTATTGTTGACGGTATTCTAAGTGATCTAACGTGTCATCGGGGTATCTACTAGTGAGGGAATATCTAGGGGTGAACAATAAATGTGCAACAAAATACGACTCAAGAAGCCCGGGCCAAGTTTCAGCTCGTCTTCTTCATCATCGCTTCCTGAATTTCCCTATCCGCAACCGTGCCAACGAGGCGGACTTGATCTGCGACCGCCTTGAGAACACTGAGCACTTCTCCATTGCCTTTGATGAAACCAAACTCGGCGTAGACGAGTCCCTGCTCCTTGGCATACTGTTTTACGAGTACGCTAGCTTCACGCAAGTTGTGACGCGGAAGACGGGGAAAGAGATGGTGAGTGACCTGAAGGTGAAGGCCGCCATGGACGAAGGAAAGGTATGGAGGACATATAACGTCGGTGGTCGTCCTGAGCTGGCGATGAGGGAACGACTCTGTTGGACCAAGGTCTTCCGTAGACATGGAAAAATGTGACAGGACAATCTACAAAGAATGCTTGCAGTGAGTGACGCACAATCTTTCGGTAGTCGTGCGCACCTGGAGATGGAGAGGGCTCGTGACTACATGAGAAACAACGAGGTAGGTTAATGCGTTGGTCCACGACCCGCAACCCTTGAGCAGTGCACCAAACCAACACCAAAAGAAGGCGACCCCAATGACCTCTAGCCACCATGACCATCTTCCACCCCTTGCCTTGCGGGTATCAGATGCTTTTCGGATCAAGAATCCGTAAGCATTGGCATAGAGGTTAAATCTGCCGAATGCGAGGACGACGTAGAAAAGTTTATGTTGCAAGGAGATGAGGACTGCCGAGAAACGGTCAAACAGCATGGTTCGTTTGTAGTAGGAAGACCACAGGGAGTTAAAGAATGCTGTTGAGATTGCCAGGAACGGGAGATGTTCGATATCTGGATCGCTGGGAACTGTGAGGATGAGGAAAAAAAGTGCGGGGAACGAGGCTCACTGAGAGGGATGGTTTGTGACGACTGACGAGTCAAAGGTTGAGCCAAGGTCGCGATGATGGCAAAGGACTTACGATGGTGCACATTGTGATTCTAGACGAGGGCGGGGAAAGATGTCAACGGGGGGCCTGAAACAAAGACGGACACTTACGTCAACCCACCAACCTACGCTGAGGCCGCCAATAAAGTCAGCAATAAAAATAGCAAGGAGACGATCTATGGTCCAGTCGTGTGTTACGCCCAAGTGGCCTAAGTCGTGGACGGTGAAGACAAGTTGGTGCCAGAGCAATCCCAGGCAAGCGGCACTGGTGATGAGCCAGCCATGCTTGTACGCATAGGTGGAGGAAGCTGCCAAGAGGAAATATCGGGCGACTTCTGGACCGTAACCAGTGACATAGCGTGTCTTGTAGAGACCGGCGTCGATGATGCGCTGGTGGAGTTCCTTGTATGCAGCGGAATGGCGGGTTTGTACTTTGAGCGACAAATTGGAGGGGGGTGGAAGGATGGTCGCGAGAGTGGGACCGCTTGCGTCCTGGAGAAGGGAACCATCTTTGTGGACGAGAAGGATCTCCGAAGACAAGCCAGAAGGGGACGAGATGGGGTGTGCTTCGTTGTGCCAGACGAGGGCACCGTCTGACGCTTTTTTACGCACCCAGCCGGACATGATTGGAGGGAGGAGGGGGTCCCATGGCGAGGAGGTGTCGACGGTACCGATGGCATATTTTTTAATGGTGCGGATGGTGTGCTCGTTATGGTAGGCCTCTATTTCGTCGGCTGCGTCACGACCGACGAAGTGTAGGATTGCGAGTGCACCGCCGGGGTGTGCTGCGAGCCAGGAGTGCGGTATGCGGAGGAGGAGGTCGTTGTATACGACGAGGAAGTCGCCTGCGAGGATGCGGGCAGCGACGTCGTCGCGAGACCAGAGAGTGCGCACGAGGCCCATCACGGTTGATTTAGATATATGTAGTGTGGTGTGGTCAAAAGTGGACGCGACCCGTGGCTTCCGTGTGGGGCCGCATAAATAGCGGAAAGGCAGTTGACAGTCTCTGCACACGGTCATCTCCTCATCGTCGCACTCACACCCCTGCTCGCCGTCCACGACAGCGCCGACACCCCATTTTATTTACTGGTTGGCGTGGGAACACCCTAGATAACGACGATCACGATGACAGGCAGTAGTTCCGCGAACAAGCCACCATCAAAGCCCCTTCCGCACCAACCTCCATCTCAACCTCAGAATCCCCAGATCGCACGGCACAGAACTCGCCACAGATCCTACTCTGACCCATTCTCGGACCCTGTCCATCAGCCAAAGCCCGTCCCCCGATTGCCGCCAGCACCACCCCCGAAATACCCATCCCATTCGAAGATGGCTGCCACAAATAAACAACCTCCCCCCCCTCGTGACAACATCATCGAGGCCGTCAGAGACACCGTACAGCTGCGCTCCTCAGAACAGCCCTCTCGCTCCAGGACCGGCCGCAGCCAGATTGTCGTTGCGTACGTCTCTTTCATCTCCCCCCCAGCTCACTTCTCATCCTCCCGTCCCCGAAAAGCAGCCAGCCCACAACCGCTCCCCGCACTCACGGCCGCCGCTCCATGTCCCAAGATTCCGTCTTGCGCGCCGCCAATGCCTTGGAAAAGGCAAAGGCCAAGCCTCGTGGCAAGAAGGGTTCCGTTCATGCAGACGTCATAGACAGACTCGATTTCAGTGGTGTAGGACCCAGTACGTCCTTTTTTTTCTTTCAAATTCCCCCCTCTCTCTTTCCTCATCGTCGTTCCCCTGCAGTGTTTCATCATGATGGTCCCTTCGATGCCTGTGCCCCATCTCGCAACCGTATTCGCACCATAGCACCCATGCTCGCCTGGAGCAGTCCGCCAGACGAAGATGCCCTCTCTCCTGGTAACACTCCCTACGCATCTCCAGATGTCTACAAAGGGGCGTTTTCTCCCACGTATGACACCCCGAAGAAGAAAGTAGATGCTATTGCAGAGGCTTGGGGGATCCACGAACCCGAACCATACGAGGAATTCTGTGCAGGCGGAGGCACTGCTCGACGCGACGGTGACACTCCGTCCA
Source organism: Boletus rex-veris (assembly GCA_038088795.1). Classification (NCBI taxonomy): domain Eukaryota; kingdom Fungi; phylum Basidiomycota; class Agaricomycetes; order Boletales; family Boletaceae; genus Boletus; species Boletus rex-veris. The sequence goes on from JBBPJQ010001202.1 coordinate 3,368, forward strand.
ACTCTATTTATGCTGGCAAGGAGGGACATGGTTCTCGAAATGGCACACCACAACACTCCATCGGGCGTCGTTCAAAGGATGGTCGTGATATTCGTGAATACAGGGAATACCTAGACGATGATGTCAGGCAGCATCCGGGACGGGACAAGGATCGTTTAGACAGAGAAAATCGTCGGCTACGACGTGGCGCTTTGCCTCCTCCACAGCCGATCATGGTTCCAGATGCAACCGATGCCCCTCTGTCTGATGTCGAAATCGGCCCCATTTCTCCCTCAGGAATACCCAAACGTACCAAGTCTCTCATGCAGCGCATCCGGAAAATGCGGGATTCCCCAAACGTTCCCGTAGGTTACGATGACGAGACACCACACTCGCCGACACCAGCAGACCACTATCAACCTGCACCTCGGCCCATGCATCGTTCACATAACTCACTCTTTGGGCGTCTTGCTGGAGGGAACGGCATTCATACGGATCGCCGTGGAAACATGAAGGAGAACACGTCTCCAGTGTTAGACAACTCTGAAACCTATGTATACATTGAAGACCCGCGAAAGGAGAAACAGCTCCCGGCGACACCTCATGCAACAACGACCGTCCGCACACCGTCAGGCGAAGACAGACACGCGGACTACGATGGCGTGCCTAGATCACCCGGGTCTGGTGCAGCCCTTGGTCGAAAGACGAGTTTGTTGAAGAAGGTTAAGGACGTTGTCAGAGGACCGAAATAAGGCGCTTTCGTTTCAGATTACACCACACTTGGGCTTTGCACACTTTTTCTTTCTTTCCTACCGTATTTTGGAGGTCTTCTCGCAAAGTCGCGATTTGCTTTTCCAGACAGGTATCTTCCTACCTTTTTTTCGCATGTGTTTGGCCACGATTTTGCGGTTGGTTTCTCCTTTTCTTTCCTTCCCTGTTTCATCATGCTCCTTGTAACCATCCTAGTGTCCTATTGTCTACATATACCCAGCTCGTTCGAGGTTGTATGTAGGTCTACCGATTGCGAAGTTTATCTAATAGTGTAACCCACTCGTATTCTGCTTACTCGGTGACTCATTTGTCTCCGTGACATCAAGAGAACACCATCATATTGATCAGTGATCCGAGGTCTATATGACTCTACAATTAAATCCTGCTTCCTTTACCGACCCTTTCACGTCCTCTATCCTTACTTCTTCTCGGTGAAAAATTCCGGCAGCTAGGGCAGACTCCACGTTGGTCTCCTTGAACACGTCTACAAAGTGTTCTTTGGTCCCTGCTCCACTGCTGGCTACCACTGGAATTGACACAACGTTTTTCACCATCCGAATGAGGTCGCGGTCAAAACCAAGGCCGGTTCCGTCCCTGTCAATGCTGTTTAGTAGGATTTCGCCGGCCCCGAGCTTCTGTGCGCCTTTCGCCAACTCTACAACTGAAACTGGGCGTGCATCTCGTCCTCCGGAGACAGTGCACTGATACCACCAAGCTTTTGCACGCTGGTCGGGGTCCTGCCCGTAGACGAGCTCCTCTCTGTACGGTCCATCGTATGTGGCAGGGTTTATGAAAACCCGTTTTGGATCAATCGAGACAACAACAGCTTGGCTGCCATACACCTTGGATATGGTCTCGATTGCGCTAGTACCGTCAGCGACATTGTTCGCTGCGCGCAACTTTTCGACCGCGTAGACAGCCTCAGATCCTATGCTAACTTTATCAGCACCAGCGCGGAAGTATGCACCGGCTACCTCAACTGCGGAGCGTTTGGTACCATCAGGATCGATGCTGTCCTTGATACCACCTCCGATGGTGAGTGGAACAAAGACTTTTTCGGCGGCAACGCGAACGACGGCAAGCATGGGCTGATCGCGGAGAGGAGAGTGACGAAATGAGGTGATGTTAAGAAGGCATAATTCATCTGCCCCGGATGTGTAATATTTATCGGCGAGCGCGACCGGCTTCCCGAGGTTGCGTACTGCACCAGCAGTTCTGACTACAGTAGCGCCCGAGGGTGAGAATTTTTCGCGAACATCATATTGATCGCCTTTTGTAACGACGAGATCACCGTCATCATTCGCGCGGACGTCCAAGCATGCGATGATGCGCTTGGTGAAACTATCTTTTGGCTTTGGAGGACGCGTGATGCAGAGGGCAGGTGAGGGTGCAAGAGTACGTCCTCTGCGAGATTGTTCTATCCAGTGCCTCAAGATATTCAAGCCCGCTGGGCCCGACTTTTCGGGGTGAAATTGGGTAGCGAAAATATTCTGCTTTCGCACCGTGGATATGAGGATCTCTTGTCCATATTGGGTGGTGGAATGTGCCCACTCTGCGGCGGGAGTGGAGGGATCGTATTTGGCACAGTAAGAATGGACAAAATAATAGTGTGAGGTGGAAGAGACGCCTTCAAGAGTTGACGGATCGGAGGGGTCAAGGCACTCTACAGAGTTCCAGCCCATGTGAGGCACTGCCTTGTCGGCGTCATCAAAGCGAACTATCGGACATGGTATCGTGCCTAGTCCCTGGGTGCCAGGGGACTCGGCGGAGGATGCGAAAAGGACCTGCATGCCGACACATATGCCAAAATATGGTTTCCCAGAAGCAAGGTACTCTTGAAGGGGCTCGAACAGACCACGATCATGCAAGGACTGGATAGCAGTGTGGAAGGCACCCTGTCCTGGAAATATGAGAGCCTGGGGGCGTGATAAGGGGTCACCTGCGCGGAAATGGTGTGATCATTGCTCACGGGTGAGTCAGAGATTGCGTGCAACTGAGCAAAGTCGTGGGCATTTTTGATCCACTTGTAGTCAGGGTAGCCAAGCTTTGTGAGTGAGTTTGCGAGGCTCTGGACGTTTCCGGCGCCGTGGTCGAGGAGGAAGAGGCGCATGATGGCGTGATCAGATCAGATAAGACTGTCCGAGTCGACAAAGAGTTGGCAGGACGGGTGCTCAATAATAAAAGTCCGTCTTTCTTCCATTAACCCCAGCATGGTCCCCCAGCCAATCCCGATCCCCTCTCCCCGCGTCGTCGCCGCTTCCCTATCCCCCTCCTCACAATCCCCCTTCCTCCGTCACCGCGACTCCCTTGTAGCCCTCGACGCCATCAGACAGCCAAAGGTACTCCACCCCGCCGACAACGAGGATCTGAGGCTCCTCATCCTTGAAAACATCAGCCAAGAGGCGGTGTATTATTTCAGATCCCAAGGGTTCCATGTCGATCATCACACCACCGCCTTTTCGGAGGCCGAGCTTCTAGAAAAAATACCTCATTACCACGCTGTCGGTATACGTAGCAAGACTCGGATCACAGAGAAAATTATCAAGGCAGCCGCAAAGGCATGCACCGTCCACCCAGCCGTGTCCTTTTTCTTACCACTCTTCCTCTAGCTTCTTGTCATCGGTTGCTTCTGCATTGGGACCAACCAGGTAGACCTCATCACTGCAGCCAAAGCTGGCATCCCTGTATTCAATTCCCCTTTCTCCAATTCTCGATCAGTCGCGGAGCTAGTTGTCTCCGAGATCATCGCACTCTCACGACAGTGGTGCCAACGTTCCCATGAGATGCATGCAGGCTTATGGAACAAGCAGTCCAAGGGGTGTTGGGAGGTTCGTGGAAAGACCCTCGGGATCGTGGGATATGGTCACATCGGTTCACAACTCTCCGTGCTCGCCGAGGCCTTTGGCATGCGTGTCATCTTCTACGATGTCATCAATATCATGCCTCTCGGCTCTGCTCGCCAAGTCGAAACACTTCCAGCCCTCCTGGTTGAAGCCGATTTCGTCTCTCTACACGTGCCTGAGCTTCCCGAGACCATCAACATGATCTCGAAGCAGGAACTCGAGCAAATGAAGGAAGGATCTTATCTTATCAACAATGCACGCGGTCGCGTAGTCGACATCCCAGCCCTGATTGATGCACTCACATCCAAACACCTCGCCGGTGCTGCTCTCGATGTATACCCTGCCGAGCCAGCATCCAACGGTCCATCTTTCGACGATCAGATCAATTCATGGGCAACGACTCTTCGTAATATTCCGAACGTGATCCTTACCCCCCACATCGGCGGTTCCACCGAAGAGGCTCAGCGCATGATTGGCGAGGAAGTCTCTCAGGCGGTGACGCGTTATCTCAACTATGGCTCTACCCATGGGGCAGTCAACTTCCCAGAGATCGACTTACGTGCCATTACTGCCGAACAAGGCAACAATATCCGCGTTTGCCACGTTCACTCCAACCAGCCCGGTGTGCTTAGACAGGTGAATGATATCCTGTCCCCATACAACGTCGAGAAGCAATACTCGGATTCAAAAAGCGACGTCGCCTATCTGCTGGCCGACATTGCCGATGTTAGCCCTCGTGACGTCAATAAAATCAGGGAGACCCTCAGCCACACCCACACCAACATTCTAACACGTCTGTTGGTGTGATAACACCCTTACAACTGGACTCCATTCAACTGGACCATGATTGATTCATATAATGTAATTTACACAAAGCAGGTGTCATTTTGGACAGACGCGCTACATATCCATGAACTCGAAACTATCTTGCAATCCACCATCCTTACAGTCGACTTACAACAAATGGAATCCATTAAACCCGTATGGTATCAGCTATCAGACCGTGTGGATAGCATCCCTCAAAATGATCTATGCTATGCTCAGCTTTCTTCCTCAGGATCTCCTATTCCGCCGGAAAGAATAGCAAACGTGGTCTCCATTTCCGGGAGACACGGTGAATCGTAGATCTTACATGTCCGCGTGTTTCCGCGGGCTTTCTTGAATTGCAACCTAGCAGAAAATGAGTGATGAGGACCAAAGGAGAAGCGCTACTAACCGAGTAGTAGAAGCGTGGGCCATAATATTGCCCCCAATGGGTTTCTTCTCATTCGCAGCATATGGACCGGCAGATGCATCAGGATTGGACATGACTTGATTTGTGACGACGACAGCAATGCCAAACTAGACATACGGAATAAGCTGCGCTGCACACAAACAGGAGGAACAACTGACCTCATCAGCCAGTCTCTGAAGGGTGCGAAGGAACTTTGCAAGGTGGCTTTGACGAGCGGAAAGCTCCCCACGACCAACGAAATCTGTCCTGTACAACGCTGTGCAAGAGTCAACAACGAGGAGGCAGAATCTAGTACCGATCATCAGAGGATAGGATATGTGATGGTGAATACAGATGGCACCTTGACTCCGCCATGAGGGCACTGGCGCTAGTGAGCAGACTATTCTGATGGTCTGCGTTGTATGCGCGAGCATACGCAACATTGTCCAACACTTCTTCCCCATTGAGACCATATCTCTCAGCAACGGCAAGCAGACGAGCAGGACGGAAAGTTCCCTCGGTATCGATATATAAGCATTTACCCTCACCACCTCCCATGCTGACAGGGAGCTGACAAGTCACTGAGAGTGTGTGGCATAGCTGTGACTTCCCTGTTCTGAATTCACCAAACATTTCTGTTATGGCACCAGTCTCGATGCCACCTATATGCGAGTTAGATAGCTGAGTAGACGAAGCCGATTGCGTGTTCACAGACCACCCAGCAGAGCATCTAACTGTTTGGAGCCGGTGGTAATATGTACCAGCTCAGAACGACGGGCATGGACTTCCGTAGCACTCTGGAAGCCGAGAGGAACGATTTTCTGGGCTAGTCACATGTTGTGAATTACAGCACCGGACCGAGCTAACGGAGCACAATACTTGCCCTCAGCAAGGACTTTGTCTGCCTTGGAGTCTGAAATGCCCTTGATAGCCATGAGGTTCTTCTTAGGCGTAAAAGCGACAGCTTCGACGGTATGAAGACCAGCATCTGTGAGTTTCTTGATGTCGTTGGCGTGTATACCTGCTTCCTCTAGTTTTTGGACAAGAAGAGGACCTGAATGGGAAAAATCTTGTGGTTCTTCGTTCTGAGGTGCTTGAGACATGGCTGTTGCTGGCAGGTAGGAAGGACGCGTCCATCACGTGGACGCGTAAATACGTAGCACGTGCACGGTCAATTAGATTGCTATACGATACAGTCTATACATCCATCACATGCTTAGAATCAACAGCTGCAGAAAGTCCTGGTCGTTCGACATGTTTCCGGCCGAGTTTAGACTCTAGCAATGCGACCGCAGGAAGATCCAATATCACCCTTCGCCACTTGACCAGGTCATACACATTCATCTCGTCCGCATGCCTGAATTCCAATCCTCGCAGATTCCTTCCGGCGCGTTGGATGGCAGCATCCATCTGAGGTAGGCCAGAGACGAACAGTGTACCCGTTCTCCATCCGAGCGTTTCAAGTCGATTCTTGAGCGTGATTGTCTTGTGGCAATACCATTTGATACGAGGTACGACGCCTAGCCTCTGTTCTTTCAACTTTACCGACAACGCCACCCTCATTCCCATCTCGATGACCTTGCGATTGAGCTTCGTACTGAAATCGCGGGGCTTCGGACCGAAGGCGACCCCCCCTCCGCGAAGCATAGGGCTCTGTCCGTCTCCTAGACGTGCTCTCCCAGTCCCCTTCTGGGGTCGAATTTTCCTCCCGGAACCTCGAACCTCCGCTCGCGTCTTGGTGTTGGCGCTTCCCTGGCGGAGGGAATCAAGGTGGTGCACGGCACAGAGATGTAGGATGTCGTGGCGGATGGGATGGTTGAATACAGTCGGGTCAAGAGCGACCGCTTTGTCTCTGGTATTCTTTCCCTGGAGGGATGACAAAGTGAGAAAAACGGGTTCAACAGGATCGATGGCTGAATCAGGAGTTAGCGGGGTATAACCCAGTGAAACAAGCAAAGGACCTCTACGCTCTTGGCCAGGGACTGGTAGTGCTGCGGCGAACGCGCGTACCAGACCGGGGGAGTGTTGCGGACGTTGGGTTACATTCCTTAGCATGGGATCGCCACTTACTTGGCGGGCTGTCTGGCGAAAGGCTGAGAGCATTGGCGTAGTAGGGTAGCACGAGAATGCAACTCGCAAAAATTACCATAGTCGGATCGTGGGAATTATTCGCCGCCATGCCAGTCTACGCAGTAGACAGACCAACAGAAGACCAGCAAGACTTGAACTGATTCAACGCAACGAGGGTAAGTTGATCCACTTGGACATTCTCCGTCCATCCCCAGGAGGCGATCACGCCAGTTCAGCGAATATCTGGTCAAAATGGTCGGGAAATGTGCTGGATGCGGCTTCCCCTCCCTGGATGACGATGCTCGCTCAGGCTGATCTCATCCATTGCAGATCGCCTCAACCTCGGTATTTTCAAGATGTCATCACAAAAAGCCGTTCAGACTTTCGGTAAAAAGAAGGTTCGCACTCGGCTGCAGACAGTTTCGAGCAACAGATCCACTTACCCAGCGTGTTTTGCAGACCGCTACTGCAGTAGCCCATGCTAAGGAGGGCCGCGGTCTTATTCGTATCAATGGGTCTCCCATCAATCTCGTCCAGCCTGAAATTCTCCGCTTCAAGATCTACGAGCCAATTCTCGTCATGGGGGAAGACTCCTTTGCCCCTCTTGATATCCGAGTGCGCGTCAAGGGTGGAGGACACACCTCGCAGGTGTATGCCATCCGTCAGGCTATCGCAAAAGCTGTCGTTGCATACTACTCCAAGTACATCGATGCTTACAGTGCCATGGAGTTGAAGAAAAAGTTGGTAGCATACGACCGCACGCTACTGATCGCAGATCCTAGACGGATGGAGCCAAAGACGTTTGGTGGTCCTGGTGCCCGCGCCCGTAGGCAAAAGAGGTGTGTCTACATTGTTCATTTCGAGCCCGTTGGCTGACCGACCCTTAAGTTACCGGTGAAGATCCGTTATATTCGTTTGGTATCATCATGTTATACTTTTTGACACCCTGTTATGCCATGATAGTGTCCATGCAATAAGATTGTACGACAATGAATATTTGAATGATTGACCATATATGTGTGTCTTCTGTACCGGGCCGAGTCACGTGCAATGAGTAGAGTTGGACCTGCGTGTTCGCAGAATGACCGGACCCAGCATGGACACTCTCTTGGAGTTGTCGTCGACACAGTCCAGCGCCCAGCATCAGAGCGTATTGGTCAATGTTCAAGGCAACCCGTTCAAGATCAACCTGCAGGCTGTGGAGCTCGAGGGTCGTCCTAGACTCGTCAGGACGCTGAAGGTACGCCAAGCGTGCATTAGCTATTTCGCGTCCCAATCACATCGTTTCCATCTAGAGCGCAGGTGCACTTGTCGTGAGCAATGCCAAGGAGGCAGCCATCATACTAGTTGACTCTACAACCGAGAGCGGCAAACGCCTCATCCGCACGTGGGGCCATGATGCTAGCAAGGTGGTGCTTGAACACACTTGGGCCCGGGCATCCGTAGATGTTGGTCGACCTTTACTCGAAGCCGACAACTGGGGGGGTGCGATGACAATTGATGATGGAAAACCCGTCACCATTGATGGCGTTGTAGTGGACCAGGACGAACTTGACGAAGTAGAGGCACTCGTAACAAAGTCAGTCGCCGAATTCTTTTGCGACATGATTCGCTAATATACATTACAAGAAGTCCGCTACCGACACCCAGAGTTACACCAGTGGATCCCACATCTCAACGACCTGAGAACGCTGTCGCCGATCATTCAGACGTCACTCGATCGGAGTCCAATACATCAGTAATACACGTCCCGGGTCCGCCACCACCAGGACCACCGCCAGCGCAGCCCTCCGTGGTTCACCCAACCCTTTCAGAAGAACCGATGGCAGAAACCAAAGACGACACACCACCACTGCAAAATCCTCCACCCCTACCAGCCGCACAACCATTACCCTATCTCCAACCTACCCTATTCGCGCAACCATCCCAACCTCAGAATACATACGCGTACGCACCGTTTACTACCCAACAAACTTATCCATCCTCCCAACCACAAATGGTGCCAACTCAACCGTTTTCGCACACACCCTTTCCTTCTTCCCAACCACAAATTGTTCATGCTCCTAGCGTACCCCATACTCCGCTGCCTTC
>JBBPJQ010001203.1:0-12329 GCA_038088795.1 Boletus rex-veris
TTAGAATAAAGTATTGATATCTAGTATCTCTTCGTCATGCTCATCAGCCTCATCTTCGCCATCACTTGGGTTGTCATCCAAGTCATCGTCCATCAAGTCTGAGTCGTCATCGTTCTTCAGGTCTTCGTCAGATTCTTCTCCTCCCTCCATATCATCAACATCATGGTTATCGTTGTCATCTTCTTCTGAATCGTCAATTTCCATTTCATCACCACTACCAATGTCTGAGTCCGATCCACCAGTATCTCCATCCTCAGACAGATTATTGTGACAATGCCCGACACTGGCCCCATTTCAATTGTATCTCATATACATGTCCCTGTCAACAAAGCTGACAGACTCAGTTATGTACATGCATCAAAAGATAGTAGTTTATCTTACATGTTCACGTAATAAGCACTCCAATCGTCGACTTTACCTGGAGCCCAGCTGAGCGAGGGACCAGCTCTTAGCAAACCAGAAGTACGCTCATTGGAGAAAGCGGGAATGAGGTGACATGCCCTGATAATGAGAGATGGATCTAGAAATCTGAAAGCAGCCGGATCTGAATCTGGAACAAAGCCAACTTTTGGCAACGGCGTGGCCGTGGACCCGTAGCAGTAACCAGGCATGATTCCATACCAGTGGACCCAAAGGAATTCCATTGGCTGTACTGACAAATTTTGTGAGTCCGCTCCACAATGACGAACGTGAGCACGAAACACCCGCAACATGCAGGCATACCAATAAGGATGATGTCCGGCTTCGGTTTCACTTGATAACACGATCACGTTGTTGTGAGTATGCGGACTGATGACATCTTGTTCCCTGCATACGTCGTATGTTGTATAATTGACCTGCAGACAGGCCACAGAGTAGAGGCGACCATCAAGGATTCACACACAGTTGTGTTGATCATCCATGAAGACATGATCCTCTCCATCGAAATCAAGGTTGAGTAGATGGTACAACAGGTGGTCCTTCAGCTTCGGGATGAAAGACTACAGAGCAATCAACCGGAGCAGCGCAAGGGGGGAAGCAGGAAAGAAGTACCTTCATTGCAGGATCCCCTTCGTGTTCCCGCAAGAAGGAAAATATATCCACAGGATTTCTGTGTGTGTCAGAGACAAAGTGGTGTAGTTCTGGGTCGCAAGTAGGCAGTAAGTCACTGTTGACCACCATAGATCCACTGTCGGTCTGCTGGAAGTACCGCCATCTGGTCTCGTGCTTTGTTATCTGCCTAATAGCATCTTTCTTGTTCATCAGGGTGTATGATGATTTTATAAGGTGGTGGGCGAGTTCACCCTGATGGCAAGATAAAAAAACTTGCTGAAACACAGGAATGATGTCACGTATGTTCTGAGTCGTGTAGGAATCCACAGTACCAAATTGCACGATCATCTGACCATAATCCCCAATAGCATGGAATTTGTAAGTCTTCAGGTTGAGTCCCTTTGGTCTCGGCCCATGGGATTGTCTGCTCTTGACTGGGTCCTCAGCTTGCATCTGATGCTGACGGGCCATATATTTCTTTGGGAGCTCAACCATGCGATATGTCTGAGCGGTTTTATCTCTAAGCTTGCGCAAAATGTGACCGAGATGCCTGGAAGCCTTGTCCAGGAGGGAGAGGGATGACACTGTGTGCATTCATAGTTTAGCAAGCGTGTGCCATTTGGTGCAGCGGTACAATACGGTAGTAACAAGCCCGTTATGAGGGGCTGGGAAAAGTCCTTTGAAGGCTGGGATAGAGCACTATCCATTGTCAATCATGATAGTCATCAAGGAAATTGTAAACACAGACTTGCAGGAGGTCTTCGAAGTCTCGCATGGCTAATCATTTCATCTCTGAGGCATTATTTGAAAACCGGCAAATGATGCCACGGGTAAAGGTGGGCATCTGTCGGAAGCTGATCGGGATCAGCTTTTGTGGCAAGAGTGTCATCGATGAGATAACATCACATACTGGCCATCTAACTGGGCGACTAGCTGCCCAGAAGGATTAACCACATGCAAAACGCATATCAAGTGGGTGAAAACTGCCTTCCATGTCCCAAGCTCAAACTCATGCATGATGTTGACTACCAGCATGGAGAAATGACCAAAGCTGAATTTCTGGAGTTTCGTAGTGAAGGTGTTCTAGGGATTGGTATCATCAGAATAAGAGCTCGAGGAGACAAGACAACAGACAATACCAGGGTGGGTACAAAGGAAGCAAAGTTCAGCAGCAGCCGTACCATGATGCCATCCACTGGTCTGCCCTTCTGGTATATGAAGTCCCTTGCCTGCCTGACCTTATCCAGAGAATATTTCCAAAGCTTGTTAAGGCAGAACCAGACATCACGAAGGTAGCCAGTGTTATCCAGTTTTACCTTTGGGACCAAACACCGTGGACAGAGGTATTCGCTTCCGTCACGAATCGTTGCTAACAGAACTCTGTACCACCTAGAGTCAGTGGGTGAGAGTATCAGATGATAATAATGAGGTACTTCTCAGGGTAATCTGCTGAATAAGTGAAGATCCTTGGGTAGATACGGCGAAAAATGCCATCATCACATTTCAACACTATACTGTGTTAATATGCATGTAGAAATTCATTGTCTAGAAGAATATCCCAAACGGCATGCATGAGTTCCCTCTGACAATGTGTCAATAGACTTCGGGTCGCTGTTTTCGTAAATTGACCAATGCTGGCGATGAATTGTGTGATTGTGTCTGGTAACTGCCAGTGACATATGATTCAATACCACACTTGTGTGCAAAGGCTTCTGACGCACCGAAGGTATGAAGGCAATATGATGACAGGCACCGCTAGATGGCTGGGCTCAAATGTACTTTGAGACATTTCCAAAATAAAGGTATAGAGGCCATGCCTTAGCTGTACCGAAGGAGGCCAGTGTAGTGGCATCCAACGAAAACATTAACACTGTGATGACTTTGTTGTGCTTGCAGTTCGGTTCATTTGGTTGCTTCTGTAAGTCGTCATGGGCCATCAACCAGGTGTCGGAAGTATAAAGTTCGTCATATACTCATTGCTCCGTTCCATCCACGGGATGTTTCCAAAGGCGTTTGAATGGAAATAGATGAAAGTGTTTTGCATTTGGGGCAGAGAACGCTGATTTGATGACACCCATGAGAGGATGATATAACAGACTGTTGACCATGAACAGCTGGCGATATGATCCGGTGGTACTGGGGGCTCAAGTGGGTATGTTGATGGTTACATCAACTTCCTGCCAGCCGTCAGAAGCATGAGTCGCGTTTCGACATTCCTTATCGAGAACTGAATTCTGAGTAGTCATATTGAACTTCACAAGATCTTCTGCTTTGAAGTCGTCGGCAAGGAGGACATCATGCATGAGATGATCAACTTCTTGGTGAGATTTCATAATGCTCCCTGAATATCTCCATTTCATGAGCCTGTATATGGTCATATTGGGGAAAGGCCATGGGGGAGGTTGTTCGGGTCCTGTTTCTTCTGGTGCAGGAGCCATAGGTTCAGGTGGTTGGTGTCCTCTGTATGTCAGAGCATCAGGTGTAATGAATGCATCGGGATCATACGACAGTCGATGCAGATATTCACGAAGGATTCCAAAGACATTGAGGGCAGTACGGATGGTGTCGCAGACATGGAGTATGACCCTGCGAATTATGGGTTGCGAACACATCGGGTTTCCTGCAGGGGGCTGAACTGGGGTAGGCAGTTGGGGGAACTCGTCGCAGTATCATTTTGGTAAGCGGACGGTTCGCCTTGGGCGCACTGACTGGTCCGTGTCAGAATTGGCCAGGCCTGAGAGCCCAGCAGTCGCTGACACAAGAGGCCGCAACGGGGGCGGTGCTGAAGTGAGCACAGTAGGAGAGGAATGGGATGCAGATTTGGAGGGTTGTGTAGATGTTGGGGATTCGATGGATAGCATTGATTGGTCCACATCAGAATTGGCCAGGCCTGAGGGCCCAGCAGTCGCCAACACAAGAGGCTGCAACGGGGGCGGTGCTGAAGTGAGCACAGTAGGAGTCGAAAGAAAGGAATGGGATGCAGATTTGGAGGGTTGTATAGATGTTGGGGATTCAGTGAATAGCGCCTCAGCACACACATTAGCCTGAGTAGCTAGAGACTAGATGACCAAAATCACAGTCAGACAAGGGTTAGGATTATGCGAGAAATGATTGGGAAGTACTCACCACTGGCATGACTTCTGGTGGGCCTTTCTTTTTGCTCTTGCTTCCCATATAGTCTGGAATGCTTGCTCTTGCGAGGCGTTCTCTACACTTCTGCATGCGAGCATGCACAGACGTCTGGTAGACTTGACACATTGCGCGATGCCGGTTGAGAGATCACTGGCTGTTGAACGATGGCCTCAAACATTCGTCCCCACAAGAGAATGAGCCATCCATAAAAAGAAAGAACAATGTAGTCAAGAGTGCCGAGACGACTATGGGTCTCATTGTCTGTCGCCATAGATCGTGGCGTGCAAGTGGTGTCCAGTGTCATGGTCACAGTCATCACACGTCAGTGACTCAGGCTCTTTTCGGTACGTCCGCCAGCTCTCAACAATACCTTGCATAACGTGTTCGTCTGGTCAAAGGCATAAATGCAAGGCCAGCGTGGAGAGGTCAGTCAGAACGGCCAATCACTGGCATTCACTATCGCAAGGAACAGGCCATTACACCCACTCACCCTCTCCTTCACCTCAATGCCTCCAGAGCACCCAGCTGCTCTCCCGCGATATTGCATATCCATATTGTGTAGTAGGAGTCAAAAAGGGGTAATAGCTGTGTCCGCCACTGTCCACGAAAACATACTTTTCTCACACACATGTGTTAAGATCTAAGGACGAGGTTGTTTTACAGGCATCACTGTAGGTTTTCTCTGTCAATGATAGCTCCACATCACTTATTCTTAATCCCAGTTGAGCGGTGGACAATGTGCTCGAGTCGCATTGGCCCATGCAGTGTACGCTAGAGCTGATTTGTGAGCTGTGGATTGTGAAAGTCATACACATGTGCTAATGTGTCATCATAGGGTCCTTCTCGATGACGTCTTGGTTGCAGTGGATTCTCATGTCGCTTGTCACGTTTTTGGTATGTTATCCCTTGAAACTACTCAATAACACCATCTGACACCAGGCCTTCTAAGACTATGTCATCGGTCCCCTTGCATGTCTCAGGCATTTGGACCAGCTTGCATACATCCGGTGTGGTATTGTCCTTGAGTGTGGAACATATCAACAACTCATCTCAAACCCGAATGGTGCGATATATAAGCTAATGTAAGTTGTCTTTCACTGCAAGCACATGAATTTTCAATATGGTTGCTGCAGTCACAATCATGCCGCAAACAGCTCTTCGGCTAGTGCAACAGCTGGGGCTAACACTCCAGCCCATACTAACGGGAGTTGTATTGAGCCAAGTGGTGCCAATCATGGCTACATACATGCTTCGACTTGGAGTGAAAGTAACTGTGAGGCCAGAGAGAACGCTGGGCTGAGGGATCCTCACCTGGAACAAAGGGGTAGGTAATTTTATGCTGAATCCACAGGATGATGTAAGCATACGTGTATTGTTTGACATCTTGTTGGCGCCATGGCTGAATATCCCATTGACCTTCTGGCTTGCCATTTCATGTACATTAAGTGAGTGAAACCTGTCAAATCACATCTAGTAGGCATACTAAACAATACTAAAATTACATGAAAATGAAAATGAAAATGAAAATGAAAGAATATATACTAAACATGTGTGATAGCCTTATTGGCAAGAGTTTGTAGAGCTAAGCTACAAAGGTTATGGAAGCTTGTATGCTGAGGTGCTTCAGAATTCTGAGCAATCTGTAGGAAATGTAAAACTGGCTGGTAGAAGCTATGTAACATATGGTCCTTGGCAAAAAAGAACCTTGATTTCTGCCTCAAGTTGAGGTGTGAGTGGTAATGATTAAAGAGTACCTATAGATTTCATATTAGCTTGACAATTGCAAAGATGTACCCCTTACTGCAGTGATCACAAAAGCTACCATGGACATGGGCAACTGATGATCCAAGTCATGAGTAAGGATGTCAAGTCTCTTCAACCCTGCAAGAACATTGGATTGGCTGTAAAACTCAATCAACCCATGATAGATGAATGGGTGAGAGAAAAGATTGAGCTGTATTGACATAGAATTGGATGTAGTTTCTGATATTTGAATATGTACAACTCACCTGGCCATTCAGATTCACATGGCAGAATCCCATGTTTTCCACTGACAATGGAGCAACCAAATGGAAAATACCATCATTGAAGCTGAGGTTTGGCAAGGTAGAAAATTTGTCATCTTGTACCAAAGCCTGAAAGGCCCCATATTGACTTCTAGACTGGGAGACAAACAAGTCTCGCATAAATTTGCGGATAGCTGGGACAAGATCAAGTGTCTAGAAAATATCAGTCATATATAACATTGAATTTGATTTACTTACAGTATCCACAGTTGCAGCTGATTCAGGATAACCCACTAATATTTTCCAATGAATAATGTAATAATGATATTGGGAAAAAAAAAACTCACAAATGACATTTGTATCTATGACACTCCACCAGTGGACCAGTTTTCTCTCATGCACACTTAGAAGATTGAGGTAATCATTTGGAATGATTGAAAATCCTTGGTTTGCCTGGGTGTGTAAGATATCTTTGAGAATATCCCTGGTGATCCCTCTTGTTTCTGTAGGTGTTAGAAAAGGGGAATCATATAAACCAGAAAAAATAGAAGCAAAAAGTTGAGTTCTGAGCAAAGGAGTCAAGATGCTCAATTCATGTTTGAGAGACTTGGCAGTAATCCTCAAGCTATTGTCCAGAGAATCCAAGATTGTGTCTTCAAGGGCTAAAAATGCTGTTAGATCAATCAATAAAATCAGTAAATACTTTACTAGTAGCTATCAGATGACTGAGATGCTCAATATCATGGGTACTTGACCCATGTGTTACTCTATTCTCAAACATATGCCATATGGCATTGTGGGTAGCATCTATTGAAAAAAAAGCTGCATATACAGAGATTTTATGGTTTAGAATGCTTACCTGACACCATATATTTTGATAGGACTTGCAACAAAGATTATAACTTTTATTATTAGCTTGAAAAAAAAATCACCTTGATTGATTGGTGTAGTAGGATTCCTGCTGAGATTTGCCACAGCTTGATCTATAAAGCCAATTTCATATATAAATTGATTTTGATGTCAAATAGCAAACTTACTAATGAAAATTTGCATCTCATGAGGTTGTGCAGTATTGGGAGTGTTGGGAAATCTCCACTCAGCCTGAAGATATGAGCTAAGAGTGGTATATGTGGTGACCAATGAACCAGCTGAAAGCTGTTGAATCTCATTGTACTGCTCAAGCTGGTGATCAAATATACTATTTTGATATAGATTGTTATTAATCACTTACCTGATACTGTGTGTGAGGATATACTGATGATTCTATGATATCCCAGAGATAGTTCTCTGGGATCATGGGCTCAGATGGTCCCTAGTGATGGGTTAACAATATACAAGTTTTGTGATTCTAACTGATCAAGACTTACTTGAGAGGAGCCCTGGTTGGCTAAATGGTGTCGTGAATTCACATAATAGTAGATCAGAATGAAAGACTACCTGAGGTTAAGAGGTTTTGTGGGTGGAAGCTAGGGTTCATGGTGGTATGGGTTAAAGAGCCTTATCATGATTGTGATGTGTGACATACAGAGTGTGACTTGTGTCACAGAACTTGAAGACCCACCATGACCGTGACCGCTGCTGACTCGGATGCCCAGCGCACTGCATCGGATGCCTCTAGTCGCTCGTCACCACCAACATCATTGTGCGATTCCAGCGCATACCGGCACGTCCCGTGGTGTTCGGCACTGACGAGCATGGTCTGAAGATGCAACAAGCACTGCCAGTGCTGGCAAAGGCGTCGACCCGCTCGCATGGCGCAACACCCTCTCTGTCGAATTTCATGCTCAAGGCCCGCACATCGGACACCTCTAGTCGCTCGTTACCGCCGACATCATCATGGGATTGCGCTGTCGTCCGTTCTGACTGGCCCGTTAGTGAGGTCGTTTCGACGACTCGCGCCGTTTCGTGCGTTGCCCTGCTGCAGCACGGGGAACTCATCACGTACTCTACATCCCGTGCTATCATGTTTTGGCACATTTCAACACATACCCAACTCACTCTCATCCGTCACCCTTCGCCGAGCTTGTTTTTCATCGCGATCTCTCCTGATGACCGGTTCCTCACAGTTGGTGGACGGGATGGGAAGATTACCATTTACCGCCGACATCATCGTGTGATTGCGCTGTCGTCCGTTCTGACCGGCCCGTTAGCGAGGTCGTTTCGACGACTCGCGCTGTTTCGTGCGTTGCCCACACAGGCAATTTTTTATCTCCGTTCGGATTCCTGTCTGGCAGTGTCGAAGCAGGATTATTGTACTTGTAGTACATACTGGTATGAGTGTTAAGATTACAGGGTATTAGATGGCAAGAGAATGCTGGGTAGCTAATGTTACTAGAGCTACAATGGGTGACACAGAGTGACAACGGAACGTGACTTCAGCAATAAGGTGCCGAAGTCATTGACTGCTGAAGTCATTGGTGGTGATCATGCTACCTTGAGTATATTCTAAAGAAATTGACACGTATTTTCCAGGGCAATTTATAATTGTAAAATAGTGTGGGACTCTCACTGGATGATACTTATGAGAGGGCAACTTCATTAGCTAGCAATAATACCTCAGTACAATACATCAGGAAAACCTCAATTTGTTTAATGATGACTTAAATACTCTTAAACAGTTAAGTTCATCTAAGACAAGTAAGTAGGGTGGCTGACTTACACCCTTTCTTAATTTAGTCTTAATGGATTTTCGTCACTGTCATCTAAGTCATCTTAAGTCATGTGAATAGTCACTACATGTAAATTGATTAAGACAAAGATAAGACAAAGATAATACTACTATGACGATCCGACTTAGTATAAACGGAAAAATGATGTGCCAGTGACCTTGCCCCGCAAAACGGTACCACAAGAAGCACTTTCCTGTGGTCGCAGGTGAACGCATTGCGAGCCACACAGGTTTGAGCACCGCCAGATCTCCTGACGATGCCGCAACTTGCGTGAGGTCAAACACCTCACCACGGATTGCGGTGTAGACATTATTCGCCGAGTTTGAAAAGGAATGCGATGCAAGCTCCGAGGTGCTGAAGACGTGTTCTGTGGGACAGATGACAACCCCAAGAACGGCAATGACGAAAACCGCACAAGCACAGATGAACCAAATGATGACATTGAGTGCGAACTGCTTCTGCCAAGCTTGATGGACGTCCTCGCGTTTCATCCGGCTGAACAATTTGAGGAAAATGGATGGTATCCACCAGGTTAGGAGCCAGCATAGCAAGACCCAGTGTCGACAAGCCGACATCTCCTTGACGACTCCGGTTGTTTCATTCTCCATGATTTCACCCGCAAGAGCCTCTTTAGCAATCAATCCTTCCTTATCAGCGTTCCGGAACATGTTCCTGGAAGGTGCATATGACTCGGAACCATAGTTGGAGTTGGTCTCTTCCCGGTTGGATGCCAGTTGACTCCGGTTGTCGAAATCGCAGAACGGAAAGATTTACGGTCCTCGTAATCGTCTTTGTAGAGATTTCCACGTTGGAATGGAGAGGCGTTGGCCACGAGCGGGACGTGTGCTTGGGAAGATACTTGGTTGTAGGGATCCGCGTAGTCGTCTGGGGGAAGTCCTGGGGATGCGTATGGAGCATACGGGTCGCCTATTGAGCGAACATCAAGGCCAGCTTCTGCCTCCACATCGCGGAGGCGGTTTCGTTCTGCTCCTCCACATCAAGAGAACGGAGACGGTCTTCGAGAGAGTGGAATGCAGCTTGAGACAAGAAGACCTAGGTTAAGAGTAAGATGATCAGAATCCTTGAATGGCATGATAAACTGGCACTGGAAACTTACCTTGTATTGACCGAGAACTATATCGGTTTCCTGCAGACCCAAGACGTTCCAGTCTGCTCAACCTTCTCCTTCGCAGAGCCATCCATCATGCCCATCTTCGCCATCAGTTCCCCGTACCGTGTGCAAAACTCGTCCAGAGTCAACCCCACCTCAAAGACGTTTACATTCCTCTTTGATACCTCGGTCAAGCCCAGGCTCTGGATCTGGCCCTTTATGCTCCGTCCCTCCAACTGATTTGGTAATTGCGAGTCGTTGGGATTCGCACAGAAGACAAACCAGGACTGCGTTTCTGATAATGTCTCAAACAAGGTACCCAGAGCAGCTCTGAATTCGCCAGCTACACATGGCGTCAGACCAGAGGAGGAATTTGGCGCGTCATCGTCCTCCCGTTCTTGTTCTTCAACAGTGCTATCCTCGCGGAGCGTTGCCATCCGCTTGACTGTGCCCTTACGACGCGTCGACGGGGTACGCATTGGCTTGACGGGCTGCTGAGCAGAGACGATTGTCCTCGTTCTTGGGATGTGCTTGGGTGGCGATGGAACAACCCCTTGACAAAGGGATTGGCAGATCTGGCACCTTCTGCACCATCCGACGCACCAGCGAGAGAACCGCAGAGAAGTGAGATGAAGTTGGGGTTTAGGGAATCAAGGTTATGCTCAAGGAAGCCCTCGGAGGAATAAGACATGGGACCATTGAAGTGGTTGACAGTGAACGCAGGGATCCTGATTGATCGACCGGCCCAACTTTGAAAGACGAATGATTACCCCAGCGCTTGCCGAATGCCTCCACCATTGTGAGGTCAGTCTTCTTGTGCGATCGACAAGCCTGCACCGTCCAACGCACCAGCGAGAGAACTGCGGAGAAGTGAGACGAAGTTGGGGTTTAGGGAATCGAGGTTATGCTCGAGGAAGCCCTCGGAGGAATAAGACACGGGACCATTGAAGTGGTTGACAGTGAACGCGGGGGATCCTGATCGATCGACCGGCCCAACTTTGAAAGACGAATGATTACCCCAGCGCTTGCCGAATGCCTCCACCATCATGAGGTCGGTCTTCTTGTGCGATCGACAAGCCTGGTCATCCATGATGTGGATGAGGCCTCCAGGCTTGTTTTGAAGGAGGCGAATGCACTCGGCATTGTCAAAGTAGGGCACCGAAGGGACGAAGCGAGAGATACCCTCTGTCCGATACTTGTCAATGTGCGACTCGAAAATACATTTCCGGACAAAGTTCTGCAAACCCTCATTGGCAAAGTTGATGCAGAATTGATCAAGGGAGTTGGGGTGGCTGGTCATGTTTTGGGGACCGGGGAGATCAAAGAGACCGATGAAGGTGTCGAAGTTGTCATGGCAGAGACGTCGGTTGATGTGTTCATTCAACCAGGTGAAAAGAAGAGAGTAGAGTGTCTTGGCGAGGTCGTCACGGTTGTTGGAGGCACGATCAGTGTTGAGAAAAACGTTACAAAGTTCTCTCTTGACGAGCTTTGTCTTGTAAGCAAGCGTGGTCTCGAGTGTGGAAGGCTGTACCCCGAGGAACTCGGCGACGATGCCAAGAACATCCACACCCCGGATGACAGCCGCGTCCATGTCACGACCGCGGTTGATGGTGAATTTGATGTTACCTAGATGGAGAATGGCTGCAACGAGCTGGCATGTTTGAGCGACATGTCGCTTGGACAACCCAATGGACTTGAGAGCCATCTTGAGCTGTTCAAAGCGATTGGCATCATCATCACAGACACCATTGGCGCGAGTGCTGGCACCGGCGCGGTGGCCAAGATATCGGTACTGGGTCTTGTCGGCGAGGTGAAGATGGTGACGCTCTTCCACAGATGCACCGGCCATCAGATAGTAGAAAATATGAAAGTTCCGCTCTCCCGATGGCACAGCCGCAACTCGGTTGCGCTCGAGATAGTAGTCAAGGGACTTTATCCCATACAAACTTTGTCGGTGAACTGGAGCTCTGTATACTTTCCAAAGCAAGATGCATTTGGATTAAACAGTGTGCGAGCATTCCCGAATGATTCGATGATGAACTCTGCTGCAGGCACCTGGGTGGCGAGCTTGGAGCCCTTCTTTCCTGGATTGGAAACTGACAACTCCAAGAGCATCTTTATAGCGAGGCGCCGAGTTTCTGACTTTCCACTGCCAGCTTCACCACTACAGACGAAATAAGCATTCATAACTTACATCCGAAGTAAGAAATGAAAGCGTACCTCATGATGAGGGACTGGTCCTGGATGGTGCACCTCATGTGGTAGTAAGCATTATTAGCGAGCTGAAAGATGTGGGGTGGAAGGGGGGTCTTGTTCTTGGTCGTATCCCGATAGTATGCGGCATATTTTTGAAGAAGTGAGTCCGCGTTTGAAGCGACG
>JBBPJQ010001204.1:0-12328 GCA_038088795.1 Boletus rex-veris
GGTCAATGATATGTTGCTGCAGCGCCTCGGCGCCGACAGCTCTCACAACACCTTGACGGTCATAGTACAGGATGGACGGTATCTTGTGATCGCCCCCGACGTGCTCTTGGGCAGGATACCTGAATGAGCTCCATCTCAGCGCCACCCGATTTAAACCCCCCACTGCCTAGCTTGACCTACCTCGAAACTCCGAGAATCTTTGGGACCTCCCCGGGATCGAGTATGCAGTAAGAGACTCCACTAAAAGTGGTCCCGACGTCAAAAGCAAGCACTAATTTGCGGGAGAGGCCACGGTACGGCTCGCGAGAGGGCATGTTGTGAGCTCACGTTGTCGTGCTGGTTGGCAAGTTAAGGAGATGAGGAGGCACGAGTCTCCTGGTACCCGAGTCACCATGCGGACACGAGACGAAAATTGTGGCTGCCATGCGTCAAAGGACAGGAACACGCATTCAGTAATTGCACCCACGGGTGACTTGGTCCAAGAGGGTTTGATGTAAGTTACATGAAGAACACCTTAATAGGGTGACCGATGATCCCACTTATCATCACGAATCACCATCACGCACCAGTCACCCGTATCCTTATCTCCACCATGTTGAGTCTGGACCCACAGTTGCTTCACGGTGGCACTGTTAAGAGCCACCGTATTTGGTGACTTCCCGTGTCGACACTCGTGTCTTACCTCGTAACTACAGCATTTGCTAATTAGGAATGGCGTGATATGGATCCGAAACAGGTGATTTGGTGGTAGATGCGAGTACAAGGAGACGAAACATAACGTTCATCATCAGGATATCAGCTGAAGGTCCTGAGTGCTCTGGAGCAGTTTGGAGCAGTTTGGAGCAAAAACTAATTCACCGATGATAAGCAGTTCATGGTGGTGATTACTCGGTGTACACGATCGAAGCAAGACTTCTGTCCACGTCCGAGTCAGGTCAAAGAAGTGGATTAATTGTGTTGACTCTGTAGTTCTCACCTTTTCTCTACACCCTGCAGGTATGTAAGTGACATAGCTCGCTGTACACTGGTATGATGAAAAGATTCACCTCGTGCATCCAGCTTATCTGGGCTTTTAACTCAGTGAGGCCAAAAAGCAGGATGACCTCGTAATTCATGCGATAGTATATACTCCCATCAGGAGCGGATCGTGGTTGTAGAGAGCAGGCAAGTTTAGAAGGATTAGCAACTACATTGCATATGTGGATGAAGCGTGCTTGTAATCGAGTTCACCCGTCAGCGATGCACATTGGCCACCGTGTCACCAGGCTTACCAGGTTCCTTGTCCACCCACTTGGGATCAAGAAGATCCCCCCTGTATGCGAGAATGGATGTCTCTATATGGGTCAACTCAGATTGCGAACTCCGCTCTTTATGAAACGAATGGCGAAATTCTTGCTGCTCCGAAACTTGAACTTCCTATAGGAAAACTGAATAAAGCATCAATAGGGATCACTAACAAATGCATACCTTCTTCAGTATCGACCGAAATGCACTTGGCACCTTCGTGATCCCCGATAGCGAAGTATATCGGGTGTGTGCTCTCTCTCGGTGATCAGAAAGGGATGGGTCATATACTCTACTACATTTTACGCCATATGTGCATCTCGATGTTCGCGAAGTGACAAGGGGAGCAACGTAGGAAGACACAGCACCATCTGCGACGGCTTTGTTACTGAAGAGGAGATAAGTACGACAGAATCGAGTCAATACGAAACATACACGTGACTCGAAGGTCTGCATAACTGCACCTCCGAAAATGCAGGGTGCAGCTGAAGGCGGCGGTACAAGAAATCACTGGCCGCGTAACCGCCAACGAGGAAAGCATACTATCAACAAAGCATCATCTTTCGCATGGAACGTAATATCGGAATCAAGCTTACCTTGATTTGGATTTGCAACTTCGCTGCCGCTTCGCGCTGCTTCTCAAAGGCATCAGCGATCGCCTCCACAGAGGGTTCAAAGAACTTTGCGACGTTTTCTCTGTCCAAATGTTCCAGGGTTAGTACTATGCATTCAGTATAAGAAGCCCGCTTACCCAGCCAACTTCAGCTGGCCGGAGCGAATATCATATCGGGGGTCTTTGTCACGTACTGTGCCGAACTTGATGTATTGCGGATCGTCAGCATCGCGGAACCTCAGTTTTGTTGTCTGGTCGAATACCTCCTTCATCTGCTGGACGATGTCAGGTGATCCGTACTGTGAGTTGGCAAGTTTGGCTGTGGTAGAGTACAATATCATTCTCGAAGGTCTCTGGAATAACAAAGAGGACATACCCTTTAGAAATGCGTACGCCCTTTGCGTGACGAAAACCGATCCTTGCAAGCGACCTAGGACGAGGATGTTATAGAAAGAACTTGAATTCTGCGGGCACGTCTTACATTCTGCAGGCGCAATCTCCTTGAATTCTGTTGGAGGCGATAGCTTGATGGAGTAGGCACTCAAATCAATAGTACCACCTCCGGCGTCGATAATGACGATCCCTCGATGTTCCAAATCATCCTCCGTTTCCTCAAGCTCGTCGGTGCTAATAATGGGCAGACTGGAAAGCGAGTCCGACGCCAACATTTGGGTGACACAGAAAAGAAGACTGGCTTCTCCTTCCGACAGTAGGTGAATTCGACTTGCACTCTTTTTTTTAGAAACCAGCCCAGCAAGCTTAGCTGCGTGACGAATCTGTTGCTGCTGTAGCCCTTCCCATCCATTGGGATGGGTGAGAATGAATTCGATGTTCTTCTCCATAGAATTCCACATGGATGCGCCGCTGGTATGCGATTCGATGATATAGGTGCGAGCGCAGTCGAAGAGGTACCGCATAAAATCCCCAAGTACTTGAACGGCGCTTTTATCCCTGGGGAGGGGTGGGATGTCCTTGTCTTTGATATGCGACGATGCCAAATGCTTTGCCCGCAAGTGAAGTTTCCACCTGATAGCGTATTTGTAAACGAAGAAACGAGAACTTGTCCCTTCCGGACTCACCATTCGAGTTTAACCCAACCCTCTTCCTCTGCCTGGTTGATGATGTGCTGCTGCAGTGCCTCGGCGCCGATAGCTTTCACAGTACCTTGACGGTCATAGTACAGGATGGACGGTATTTTGTTATCGCCTCCGACGTGGTCCTGGGCAGGATACCTGGATGATAAAACAGTATCCCAACTCAGCGCCACCTCCTCCTTCCCCACAAAAAGGTATCACCCACCTCGCAACTCCGAGAATCTTTGGAACCTCTCCAGGATCGAGAATGCAGTACGAGATTCCGCTGTACGTCGTCCCAATGTCGAATGCAAGTACTAACTTGCGAGAGAGACCACAGTACGGCTCGAGGGAGGGCATGCTGTGAGGTCGCGTCTGTGAGTAACCCGGGGCAGAGGAAATTGGAAGTTGGGGAGGTCTACGTACCCGTGAACTGAAGCTACCACAGGATAATGTCACGAGACAGGAACCGTGGTTACCACGCGTTGATGCACAGGAAGACGGACAGGAGCTGCACCCACACTGCAGCAGGTGATAGAGTTCAAGGGGGGGTTCCTCGTGTTGTGAATGACTCATCGAAACTCCAACGTGGCTGATTATCTCAACGTTGCACCCCAAATCACGTACCAGTTGCCCTATCGATTCACGGCCGCTACGAAGTTGTACGAACCACTGTTACCAATGGTTAGTTCACGAAAAAGTTAACGTTTGAAATGGCCGCTTAGTCAGCGAGTTACGGTGAGACATATGAGGAAAGGCACTTCTCAACTACGACATTTTGCCACGCGCACATAGCCTCATCATGCAGATCAAGGTCGCTCCAAAAACACAGTATCCTTGTACACCACCGATGCAGGGCTCCTGGAAGTGCCAGACAAGCGTTTAAGCCCAAGTCTCGGATGAGATCCACCGTTTAACGTCCACTTACCTGACTTTCACGCCCTGGAGGAGTGGAAAAATGCTCGATGAGCACAAACAGGAATACTGATGCGGTCCGGATAAAGACATACGTTATCGATCCAGCTGATCTGCGCCTTGAGCTCTGTCAAACCAAAGAGCAACACGACATAGAACAGGATGGAATAGTAAGTTCCCCCTCCATCAGGAAGCTGATGGGGCTCATACTTCTAACAAGCTTTGAGGTATCCGCACACCCGGAGCACAATGTCGTGTAAGCATCTGTCAGAACATTACAGCGAGCGGCGTCGAGCTATGACCGGGTTTGCTACAAACTTACCGCGTTCCGTGTCCATCCAGCTAGGGTCCGAGAGTTTACCTCTGTATGCTACGATATCTACCTGGATACTGCCACAGTGGGAGAGATCAAACTCTTCAATGATGAACGGTTTCAAGTTGAGCTCTTGTTCTTCCGACACCTCTGTACCCTTTGTATGCAGGCTTAATCTGTCAGTGAAACTTTGCAGAATAGGCAAGGATGACTGACCTTGAAGACAGACTCGAAGGCATGAGGTACCTCCAGGTAACCAGTGACGTCTTCAAACGCATTTCTCTTCTAGCGACGTGCTCAGGGTCGGCTTATGCCTGTATCACGCAGCCTTGGCGATGGATCCGCCGCCGGTCCTTGAGAGGTTTATGGACATCTAATTGAAGCCTGCCCAGTTGGGCTACTATACATGGACAATGACCACGCTACGCATTCGCTCATGACACGCCATGGGTTCGTATAGTACGCGTAATCTAACACCGTGTCCGGAGGTCGTACGGTAGATCCATAACTTATTCTTCGCAGGTTGAGAACCTTAAGTCGAGAATATGGACTGGTGTGGCCACCAGATGAGCGTCAGGGACAGGGGATCAGACCGCAACTCACCTTCATTTTCCGGAAAAAAATCTTCGGTCGCGACAATCTTAGCCCCTGCATTTGGCGTAGCCTGCTGTCTATTTGCTCGCGCAAATCATTGTATTCCTTCTCAAGGTCCTCCAATACGCTCGCATCCGAAGCCGCCTTCTTCTCCCTGCTGATCCTCTTTAGGAGAACCATTTGTCTCTCGACGAGACCCTCGAGGTGAGTATACAACTCCTGCCCGGCTTCGGTTTCTTTGAGCTCCCTATGTAGATCGGCCATTTCTTGTTGAAGTAGCACCGCCTTGCGAGTGGCGTCCTGCTCCTGAGTAATGATACGTTGGATGGTTTCCTTGGCGGAGTCATTGTCGTTCCGGCAGCAGACTACCTGGGCTCCTTGCTGAATCAAAGCCTTCCAGTATTCCGCCTCGAGCTCCTCCAACCTCCTCTCGCCCTCAGACAATACAACTTCGTCCCACATTGTCGTAGTGAGGTATACTTTATCCAGAGCGTCGTTTCCGCACAGCTTTTGGAATACTCGGAGATTCTTCAGCGGTGTACCGGCCATGCGATTGTCTGATATCCGATGCAGATACAAAATCCCAGACAGAAGTTTTTCCTTCTTGTAACTGTGCGAACGACGACAGGTGAGAAACGCGAACCAGTAAACACCACACATTACCTTGAGTTAAGCCAGTCGGAAATCAGGTTCAAGATTTCAAGGTCGGAATTGTACGTGTCGTCAAATCCCGGTGTATCCACCAGAACTATGTGTCGGCCACTCTCCCGGTCCCGGAATCTGATAGCAAGGATATCCTTTGTACACGATTTCAACTCATGCCCTATTCGAATGTCATATCCACTCGCAAGGCGTACGAACTGAAATTATATGAGTGAAGAAATTCCACTACATGCTATTTATCTCACCGTGCTCTTGCCAGTGCCTGTTGGACCCATGACACTTGAGGATATTGAGCTGGACATTTCACCGTCGAAAATTGTATCACGTACGCTATCACGATATCGTCTGTTTCCAGGTCCTTCGTGTCCACCATAGCAAAGGGTTCTTCCGATACTTGCGGTCCTGGAGTTGTCTCGATGTACTCTGTGTTTGTCTGAGACTGTTGTCTAGCGTTAGTCTGGGATGAGAGCGCACCGTCGTTCGCCTACCTGCGGAGATCCTCGCGATGCCTGAGGGTGTTCTCTGTCTGTCTGGGATTCCCCTCCTGTACCGGTATGAAGCGAGGAGTCCACCGTCACAGAAGGTTTACCGGAAGTTTGAAGTAATCCCTGAGCCGCCTCGGTGTGTTCTGTGTCTGCCTAGACCCATTGTCCTGCATCAGTCTGGGACGGAGGGTACGTCATCGCAAGGAGTCCTTCACTTACCTGCAGAGATCCTTGGATTGCCTGAGGGCGTGCCCCGTCTATCTGAGATTTTTGCTCTGTGGGGGTGTGTAGCGGGGAGTTCACTGTCACAGAAGGTTTTCCGGAAGCCTGAGGTACTCCCTGAACCGTCTCAGTGCAATTTGTATTTGTCTGTAATTGTTGTCCTGCGTCAGTCTGAGGCGGAGGGTACTCATCGTAAGGAGTTCTTCGCTTACTCGCGGAGATCCTTCGATTGTCGGACGGCGTGGTGCTCCCTCAGACCGGGTG
The DNA here is from genome assembly GCA_038088795.1 of Boletus rex-veris. NCBI lineage: Eukaryota > Fungi > Basidiomycota > Agaricomycetes > Boletales > Boletaceae > Boletus > Boletus rex-veris. Next base: position 6,427 of record JBBPJQ010001204.1, read on the forward strand.
TGAAGTGGGTCCACCGTGACAGGTTTTCCGGAAGCCTGAGGTAATCCTTGACCCGTCTCGGTGTGCTTTGTGTCTGCCTGAAATTGTTGTCCTCCGTCAGTCTGCGTCGGAGGGTGCGTGATCGCAAAGAGTTCTTCGCTTACCTGCGGGGATTCTTGGATTGTCGGACGGTGTGGCACTTTCTGAGATTGTTGCTCTGTGCGGGTGTGAAGCGAGTCCACCGAGACATGATGTTTTACGGAAGCCCGAGGTAGCCCTTGACTCGTCTCGGTGTGCTTTGTGTCTCTCTTAAATTGTTGTCCTCCGTTAGTCTGTGTCGGGGGGTGGGTGATCGCAAGGAGTTTTTCGCTTACCTGCGGGGGTCCTTGGAATGCCTGATGGCGCGCTCTATCTTCCTGAATTTGGTGCTCTGCGTTTGCGCGAGGCGTGGAGTGCACAGTCACGAATGTTTCTTCGGTGTCCTGAGAGGGTCCTCGGTTGTTTGCTGGATGTGCTTTGCCTGGTTTTTCTCTCTCATTTCCCTTCGATTTTCTTCCGGAGAGAAGCTGGTAGAAAGAGTTAAACTGCCATTTTAGCGTAGTGAGTAGCAGCAACGGTACTGACCTTCCACATTTTTCTGCGTGGAGGCTGTGTTGACTAGTATACTCGATGCTGATAGGAGTGGGGATTAGTCGAAGCATGCCTAAGTGGTGAATTCTACCTTGTATTGAAAGTCCCGCGATGAACCGTTCCTGCGTCCGCCAGTGGGTGGCTATTGAACGGAATGGTTCCAGGGCAGAGATTAGACCGACAGCTTACTCTCTGCCGCATTACCTCGTGGCTTGGCGGCGTACTTCCACGATGGGGGTTTTCGGAGATTGGAATAGTGCTGGCAAGGTATGACAGATCTCGACCAAAGCCATCCTGAGATTGAGAAGTGAAAAGCGTGGTAGAAGTTGCAGTGAGGCAAACATGAGGTAGCCTCGAGGAATTCATGACTCGGATCTCCGTAACTTAGCAGGTGATGACTGATTCTAGTTTGGTCTAGTTTTCAGGTGGATAGTGTCAAATCCAAGTGCCTCGAAATTGAATATCGAGCTATGATCCCATCCTTGACTCGGACCGGTCGACCATCTCCCGACTCGGCAAAGATCGAAAGACTGTTGTGGAGTTAGGGTTAGAGCGTACAAAATGTACACTACCGGCGACTCGGAGGCTCTGACCTTCTCGGCTCGCCGCCCCAGACGAATCTGCCCCACCTCTAATTTTAGAAAAACAGTATCCTCCCCCTTTTTTCCTGGCTATTAGGATAGTGGTTCAAAACAGACCTCTAACAGGCGAGACGATTTGACGACCAGGCAGAATATCCTACAATACCTCCTCTCCCATTTTACTCTCCTTCGGCTTTGTATTCCTCGGGAACTTGAAGTAGATGTTGGATTGGATTAAGGGCCTCCATGATCTGGCGTTCCAGTTGGGCGACCATGATATAGTGGTGTTGTATGCTTTTTAATGTGTATCATAGCGGTTCTGTACTGACTTGCTTCCATCATCCAGTGTGGTGGGTCCTTCGGGGAGCGGAAAGAGTACGGTACGACTCTCCTCAAGTTCGTACTACGGTTGAGCTGCAATGTGCTCGCAGTTCGTAGAACAAGCAACGAAGAGCGCTTTCGTCAATGTTGGCACAAGCCTTCGACCCTGTACGGCGACAGTACAGGCAATTAGATGCGAGCTTACTGACAGAGGGAAGGCTGCTTTGGGTGCCACGATGCAAAGGAATATCGTGTTCGTAGACACGCCTTCCTTTCATACTCAGGCTGGCCGACAAGATGAAGCGGCAGAGAGCGTGAAGAGTTGGTTGAAAAATTCAAAGTAGGATTTCCTTTGCGCATTCGACGTGACAAAAAGCGACAGTCTCTATCCAGGTCCGAGTCTACTCCGAGTCTAGTCGGGACCATTTACATGCACCGAGTTGAAACCGACCCTCGATACGAATCTGTTCAGCAACACCTCAATACTTTCGCCCATACTTTTCCGAAGGATTTCGTCCCTTTTCCCCAGAGGCTACACGCCGTTTTCAGCTACGAGGGCGTAATTCCCGACCATACGATCCAACCACGCAGGGAGAGATTCGAGGCGCAGCTGAGCACACTGCGCCCGAGCCTCGGGCAACTGAAATGGGATACTTCCTTCCATCCTGGTCTTTTCCGACAGGGCGATCCTGAAACAGCTTGGCAAGCTGTAGTAGCACTTTTCACTCTCTCACAATCCCGACCTGGGTGACTTCAGCATCGGCTTATGGCACTCATGAATACTAGTAAAGACCTGAAATGTATGCTAGTTTAGCCTCGATTCCGACACGAGAGCCGTATACTCCACATAGTATGGCCACGGTAGATGAAAACATACTACAAGTCCTACGAGTTGCTGTCACACATATTATGATGGTCATGAGCCACTATATAGAGTTAGAACATGAATGGCGTCGGCTGGGGAATTCAGAGAGCCGAGAATCGAAATGTGAAGCACCTCACCAAGCACAGGCCAAGTAAGCCCTAAGACCCACTGCTTCGACGGGAATATCAAGGGGCCGCGTCATGTTATCCTGGGTTTACCACCCTTATCCATGAGGCAAGCCAGGCGTGTATGAACATGTGGCATTCATGGTGTGCCACATCGATGCCCGTTTGCGTCTCTATCAAGATTCTGGTAAGTGACTCCGGGATAGGGTGACGTGCTGGCAAACGGCAGGCAGTGACCACACAATCTCCTACCGTACCTCTTCCTCCTACTCCCCGGTTTTCTACTCTTTGAAACTTGAAAGCAGATACTTGTACGCTTAGCGCGGACCTCGTCAAAGTTCCGACGGCATGGGGTTGATGAGTTGGATAAAGGGCCGCCGTGGACTGGCATTCCAACTGGGTGATGATGATATAGTAGTATTGTGTGCTAATTTATGACAAGTATCATATCAGGCTCCCTACTGACTTGGTTCTGTCATCCAGTGTAGTGGGTCCTTCGGGAAGCGGAAAGAGTACGGTACGACTCTCCTCAAGTTCATGCTACGGCTGAGCTTCAACGCGCTCGCAGTTCGTAGAACAAGCGACAAAGAGCTCCGATCTTGTCAAAGTTGGCACAGGCCTTCGACCCTGCACGGCGACAGTACAGGCAATTAGATGCGAGCTTACCGAGGTGGCGAGGGCTGCTTTGGGGACTACGATGCAAAGGAATATCGTGTTTGTAGACACGCCTTCCTTTCACACTGGCACTCAGCCTGGCAGACACGATGAAGCAGCAGATAAATTGAAGAGTTGGCTGAGCAAATCAAAGTAGGATTTCTTTCGTGCATTCGACGTGACAAAAACCGACAATTTGTTCAGATCCAAGTCTACCCCGAGTCTTGTCGGGACCATTTACATGCATCGAGTCGAAACCGACCCCCGAAACGAACCTCAGGCTGTTCAGCAACACCTGAACACTTTCTCCTGTACTTTTCCGAAGGATTTCGTTCCTTTCCCCCAGAGACTACATGCTGTTTTCAGCTACGAGGGCGTAATCCCCGATCAGACGATCCGAATACGCAGGGAGACATTTGAGACGCAGCTACACGCACTACGCCCGAGCATCGGGCAACCGAAATGGGTCACTTCCTTCCATCCCGCTCTTTTCAGACAGGGCGAGCCTGAAACAGCTTGGCAAGCTGTATTGGAGCTTTTCCCTCGCACTTAATCCTGACCGAAGTGGCCGGTAGTATCGACTTACAGCACGAATGCTAGTGGGGACCCGCCAATGGAATGTACGCTAGTTTAACCTCGATTCGGAGCACGAGAACTGTGTTACTCCACATAGTACTGCCATGATTCATGAAAATATACTATAAGTCGCTAGTGCAACACATATCGTGATGGTATGACCCACGTCTAGAGCTAGATCTGGATGCGCCGCTAGCTTCGAGTTGGAGAATTCAGGGAGCCGAGAATCGAAACGTGAAGGCTAGTCAGCAAGCACAGCATGAGTTGCGAAGTTGCCTGCTTGACTGCCACTGAAATGCCTTGGGTCCTAGTCGGGGACCCAGACCGTCTATGAGGCAAGCCGTCAATAGACGCCCGGTAAACGCGAACGAAATTTACCAGACCTGCGCGGGCATGTGAGTGACATGCCCAAATCAGGGTAAGCATTCGTCACATGACATTAGGATAAGTGTAGGCGTCGTCGTGATCGCTACACCGTGACCACGCAAGGGACCGGTATCACAGAACGAGCGCGCTCAGAAAGTGATCCACGTGCTACAACCTTGGCCGACTTTCACTCTTTAGTGCTCTCCTCAAAGGTCCCGGATCCAAGACTTTGCAGTACATCGTGATCGTATTTTTGCTTGCCCGAAGGAGCGGCCGTACGGAAAGCTCAGCCAGCTGCTCGATTTCCTGTACAAAGACCCCCGCGGCAAAGCGCAACTTGATGCTTGGATGGAGCCTCACGCGCTTCAGCATGTAACCCGTAAAGTGTATGACGAAATGGACAATGTCAAGCATGCTCTTAGTGGGACGATCGACACAATTTCATGCGAGTCTCTTCTGAACTGGGACGTCAAGACGGGGATTGGGAAGATCATGACAAGAGCGTGCACCTGTACTCGGTCGGATCCTGGGAGCACTGCACAGTCAAATCGGGGGAGGGTGTGTTGCGGAAAGTGCTTGAAATGGTGTTCCTTTGACGAGAAGAATGCGGAATTCACGAAGTTTGCTGTATGCGGGGCGAGATGCAGCTTCGCCGTAGTGTGGAAGACCTGTGGTACAAACATTGTGTGCCTCATCGACATGTACCTGGCTGATCTTGTTTCGAAACGTCTGGTCTTGTCGTGGCAGTCACGCTAAACGAGGAAGATGTCCGTTGAACATGCCGAGCTGCTCGGGTGAGACTACCGGGTGCTTCAATATAATCCCCTCTTCGAACGGACTGTCCATGTGTTCGTTCGACTGCTTCAAGGAAAGAGAGTGTTTAAATATCATACCTCCCATAGTACCGGATCCAAGTTCGGGGTATCTTCGTTGATCGCTATCGTCTTGATTCCATAGTTCTCGCACTCGGTGACCTACATGCATCAGAGGTGATGTATTCTACAGATAAGCACTACCTGCTACTCTCACCTGAGTCACATGGAGACATTTTAGTGGCGAAATTGTGATAGAAATCGAGTCCGGTCGAAGCAGGATTGGAACGAGGAGACACAAGGTTTTTCCGTTACCTGTTCCGGCCGTAATTATACTGTCACGTCCGTTTAGCATAGCGAGTGAAGCTTTGAGTTGGAAAACACAACACGCGGAACGATGGTAAAACGAGTGACGATGAATATGATCAGACAAGCTCGTAGAGCGTCTGTCCTGTCTTTTTCACCCAGCGTTACTAGGTAGTCGCAAGGAAGCTTGTCGCCGATCATCGAACGTGCAAGGCCATCGAGTAGATGCAAGGGGGGCCACGGGAATTGCTGAAATAAGGGACGAATGCCATAGTCCATATCATTGCGGTCGTAAGTGATCGTGTCGCGTCCAAGTCGCGTCATCGATCCGAAATATTATTTGCAATATTTACAGTAACTAATCTTGCATTCTTTGATTGGATGAATGTCACGTGCCCGCGCAGCCCGCTAAACGCGAACGAAATTTACCAAACGGCTTGCCTCATAGACGGTCTGGGTCCCAGACTACTTGGGTCCAGGCATTCTCGGATTCGGTCTTGGACTCTTGGTATCATCAATAGTATTGATAACTCGGCGTCCTCAGGCTAAAAAAAGGACAACTACGCCCCAAGACCCACTGCTACTGCCAGTGTGCTACCAGTCGCTGGCGGGTCCCGGTAGACTCGTGACCAGTCGTCTAAAAGAGGTAAGCGCAAACGGTTTGCCTTGCGCTTACCTCTTTTAGAC